>ML808705.1:29742-46452 GCA_009831015.1 Picea engelmannii | reverse complement strand
CTCCTAGTCTCCTATATATACCAAGGAGACATTTTCATTTTGAATCATCTTGTACTTGAACATTTAAGTGGGGTAAAAGGAGGTTTCCCCCTCGAAGAGGCTTATTATCTGAAATTATCTCTTTTTCAAGGCATTGAGTACTTCTTCTGAGGATTTTCTATGCTATATTGATATTTGGTTCTTAACAAAAACCCACCTCTTCAACCATGGGCCTGACAACCCACCTCTTCAACCATGCTTCCACTCAGTTCCAGTAAAAAAAATGAGGACAACAACAATGGTTCAATACGGCTCAGGAAAAAGGCAGCAACCCAAAAACGGTTCAGGTACGAACTCAGTTTTGGCTCGTGCATACATGTTGGTTTCACAGGATAACACATGTCGACTTTCCCCAGTGAGTGGTTTCTCATAAGTGTGTGGGTATGCAGAGGTTGATCGCAGAGGCAAAATGGTTAGATGGAGGATGGAAGAATGGGGATTGAACCCCCAACACGAGTTGAATCTTCAGTTTTAACTGCATGCGCCCAAGTTGACACCTGTCTTCCTGGAGTTGCATGCACTCCATTTAGCATTCGTTCCCTTTCCTGGAACTTAGGATAAGACATATCCCTTTAATCAGATTTTGGAATAATAAAAAATTATTATTATTCTCTTGGACTTAAGCCCTTAGGCTTAGCCCCTTTTTCCAACCTCTCAGCCCCCTCTCCCTTCCCTAGCCTAGTGGAAGCTTAGTCCCCCATCACTCTTTCTTCATGGTCGATCTACACGCAACGATGTTTTTATATTATTGATATGAATAGTTACATGTACAAACATAGGCTCCTGGCCTTTAACACCTAGGCTCTCCATCCTAATAATAAATAGGCCTATAATCTTATAATTTCTCAGCTCACCGGCCTACAAACATGTTCAAAATTCATAAATACAACTCGGGCTCGTCCTTGGGGATATTACAACTGGGAAGCTATCCAACAAACCTTCTGGAGGCCTAAACTAGGTGGGTGTGGGGAAATATCTACCAAGAGTGGTGTGAAGGAGAGTGCCCTTCACAAATTGTTGAGAACTAGAAAGAGAGAGGTTCCCTGGTGGTATCATGGCTTGGCACGGGGGTGGCTAGAGTGCTAAGAGTGAATGCATCTGAGCCTATGGTTGGGTGGAAAGGAAAACACCCACGGTCAGTTGTCTGGATACGAGATTGTAAACCAGATAAGTGCTTCTTACAATTTGTGTAATTGAATTAGAATGAATGGCTAAGAGCTTGTATTTACATATATGACTATGTATGCTTGTTGGATGAATAAAGTGGTTGTTTCCTTTCAAGTTTGTGTGCTTGAATAAGGGTGAAACTGAATGAATGTTTGCGAGGAATCGGGTCCTTGATCGAATGTCATAGAGAAAGCTTATTACTTGTTATAAATGGATTAAGGTTATGAGGAATCTGAGTTAAAAAAACCAACAAGATGATGCAACATGAGGATGCAAGACTTCTAAGTCTGAAAGCTCAAGTTATAATTCAATTTGCATTGAATGAAATCAACGAGACTCAACAACTGTTGATCCCTAAGCTGAGAGTTAATATCAACTGTCCAAGGATGGGTTGGTTACCCATCATAATCCCTTGTAAACCCATGTGATGATGATAGCAGTTGGATTTAAGTGGCAGGATGAACACCAACTGTAGATCATATTGGAGGAATGGGAAATCGACAGGATAGGGTTCCAACCCCTCGACGTTCCATATCTTTATTACACATATACAATCGTTAATGAGCAGTTGTCATCACGTGTGACGAGGGTGCCACGTAGGCAGACAAAGTGGCAAAGGTTTCTACATGGTGGAGGTTGATTTGTCAAAGGGATGAGAATGGGCCCTGTCAGGCTCAAGCCTTTGAACAAGCACCTTAAACCACAACCATTAGATCTGTGGTCTGAGAAATATCGACCATCAATCTAATAGTTAATATATGGAGGGGTTATGGGTCTTAGGGCACCGAACCTTGGGATAATTCTATGTATAAACCCCTTTGGAAGTCTTGATATCCGATATCCGATGACCAGGTTTCCAACTCCTAGTTCCATGTCTTATCACATATAACCGAGGATAGGTAAATATGATTTCATCATGATGTGTCACTTCCAACATGGAATCCAACGCATCGTAGGATGATACGTGTCAACATGTGAGTGGATGGAAAGTCAAGTGTGGGCCCCTGTTGGTCTTAATACTTTAGAAGAGTGCCTTAATATCTAAGTTGTTGGATCTAGGAAGGCAAGAGATCTGGTGGTAAAAGATGGGATTCATAATCTCGAGATTAATGTGGATAAATACCCCATAACCACTGGATTATGGACCTCAAGAGTTTTAGGTTACAAGAGATAGGGAAAGTGTTGAGGTCTATGTTATTCTTCAATGAAAACCATCATTCTATTGAATGACACTCTGAATCTCCACCATCCGATCCTTAGAGTCACTTCCACACTGAAGTTGTGGAATGAAACGTAATAACCGTCCGATCGAAGCATGAGAGATCTCAGCCATAGATCTCGTAGAATGTAACGTTGAGAATCAATGCAGTTAGTCGTCCCTTAATCATGGGATTACCTTAATTAATTACGAGATTAACTTTAGTAATTATCTCGTAATCCCTGGACAACTGACTATGAGAATTATTAGTCTACATGAGGTTGTTAAGGGGTTGCGGTCTCGATGTCCGCAGTTACCTTGTGGTGCCACATGTTGTGACGTGAGTGGTGCCACGTGTCACACATATTTGGTAATATTGGACATGGATCCATGGAGGAAATGAGAAGGGATAATTTTGAGGATGGAAATTGATATTAAAATGTAGAAACCCGAGCTAATCTTACTGGTCCTTAATATGCAAAATGTAAAATGTTTGGCGATACTTTTGTAAAAATATTTAAATTTGTAAGGATTTTATATAGTTTCTATAAATGTTTTGCGATTTTTAAGGTAAAATAATTTTATTCTATGGAATTTAGGCAAATTGTTTTTAGAAAAAATGGAAATTGGCGAATCTTTTTTGGGGAAAGCCATGGAAAATTAGCCCATTTGCGAAATTTAGCTCCTGAAATCATCTATGGAAATGATTTCCATGTGTCTAGTGGTACGAGGTCCACATGTCATGCCACGTGATATGACCAGATAGGTCCACATGCCCCAGGATGCCAACTGTATATCGTATCTCGGATGTTGGGAGGTCTTGACGAGTAGGATTTAACAATAGGTCGATAACTGATGCTCGACGGACACGAGGTGACGTCGGATGATGTTAATCGAAAAATAAGGAATAGACAAGTGTCAACATCCTTTCATTGAAATCAAAGTACAGTGATGATGTGTATACCACGTCAGTCCATGTGGGAGATCCATGTTTCACATGGTGATCTTGCCATGTGTCAAGCCAAAATTAGCGTAATGGGAAGGTGGTCCACGGGGAAATGGGTGCCACGTGTCACGAGGTGATGGCGGCCACAGATAAGACAGGTGGAAATATAGGACAGGTCCGCGTGTGCAAGGTGAAATCTCATCCCGAGGGATATTTTCTTGAGATGACGCTACTTGACTTATGTGTGACGAACATGTGTCAAGGATTGGTTAAGTCAGGTCTCGAAGAAATTTTGTACTAAGCGCTAAGCGCTTGGAGGGTCGAGGCCCGGTGGAATAGGTGGAAAGTTCCATGCCTGCTCTAAGGAATGGCGTGTTTTGACACATCAGTTCCATGTTAGATGGGGATGATGACATGGAGCCACGTGGTAGTACGAAGGAATTTGGCCAATAAAGGCCCAAAATGTTCAAAGGGCCATAAATTTTGATATAGAGCTCTATTTTAATAAAACTTACAGTCGTCGAAAAGCTCTCGACAAGAAGAAGATGATTATGTCCTTTTAAAATGGATTTGAGGAGGTTTAGGAAAATCAAAATTTTAATACCCCATCCCTTAAAAGGGTACTTCGTGGGTTGGGTGTCTTATACCCTTCTCCATTCATCTCTGAGAAAGTAGTTTGCACCGGGATCTTGTCATTGGTTATCTTTTTAAGCAAGAAACATGGAATACTGGATGTACACTTCCTTTTTGTCGATGAATAGCATGGGAATAATCTTGAGAAGGTGGACGGCCCTTAGGCATGTCCTCAAATACCTTGGAATTATTATTGATAACTTTTTGGAGGTCCATTGGAGCAAAGGATATATATTTTTGAACATCTATTGACCTCACATATGCAATTACACCATGGTGTCCCCTTTTGAGTAATTTTGTCATGTTGTTAGATCTTATCACTTTAGAGGGTTTCCCTTGGATACCTCTTAGCTCAATTTCCTTTCCTTTTGAGGAAAATCTCATGAAAAGATCTGGAAAATTAAGGGCCATTGTTCCCAATGATTATAACCATTGGACTCCCAATACAACATCAACACCACCCATTCGGATGGAAATCACGGGACTATACAATAAATACTTCCCCATGTTGAGCTTAATACTATGGAATTTCCCAAATTTTTATATGGTACCTCCATCTACAATCATTACTTGGAACTCTGGTGTTGGATATACAAATCAATTGAGATCTTTTTCTAGTTTGCAATTGATGAAGTTATGGGTACTACCATAATCAATCAATATTGTTACCTTTTTATTTTTGATATATCCTTCTATCTTGAGGGTTTGTGGAGCACTGATGTCGGCCAATGCATGACAAGATATCATTGGAGTAGTCTCTTCTAGCTCTAGCTCTTGTGATGGTTCCAATTCTTGAGCTTCTTCCTCTTCATTGTCTATGTAGAATACTTTCTTCTCACTGCATTTATGCCCCTTACTGTACTTTTTGTCACAATTGAAACATAGTCCCTTTTCTCTTCTTTCATCCATTTGTTGAGGTGTCAAACTTGTCAGTTGAGATACGATTGTCTTATGAGCACCAAAACAATCTTCGCTTCCTATGTATGCTCCACGGGTAGAATTGGGTGTAGCCTTATTCTTGGCTTGAATATGACGAGTAGATTGCATAGCTTCCATAATATTTGCAGGGTGTCTTAAGAAAAACTCATTTTTAATGTTCTCTTTTAATCCACCCATGCAAGCTTGTAACAATTGTTTATCACTTATGTCATCCACCCTTGTGGCCAATACCTGATATTATGAATTAAAATATTCAATATCACCTAAGTGCTTGATTATTTTCAATTGAATGAAGTAGTCATGTTCCCAAAGTTTCCCATATTGTTCTTCTAAGTCTCTTGTAAATAAACCCGAAGTATAATGATAAAAAGGGGACTGTCTTTTCACTATCCATTGGTACCATTGATATGGTTTTATCTCAAAGTTCAGAGTTTCTACGTGAATCCTTTTCTTATCATACATAATATTATGTAGTTCAAATTTTTTTTGTATTTGGTTCACCCAGGTAAAGACCTATGTTCCATCAAACTTCTTTAATTCAATCTTGGGAAGGTTGAATTTAGGCCCACCACCGTAATTAACTCCACTATTAGAGTTAAATCCACTAGAAAATTGATTATTGTCAACATGTTGTTCAATCTAAACACTATCCTTGTTTTCATGAGTCCCTTTCATTTTGATATCTCCTTTAGGGGGTCTCTCATCTAGAGCTCAAGAGATAATGTAAGACAAGGAATTTTGCAATTCCTCCATTGATTTTTGTATTTCTACGTTATTTTGATCCATCTTATTTTTCATGTCATCCATAGTTATTTTCATCTCATTCTTATTCTCATTCATCTTCTCATCCATTTCTTAATTTTCGTTTTGTGATATTACCAACTCATCCCTTGTTATTGACTTAACACTCAAATCATTAAGTTGTTCCTCCAATTTGGATAGCTTGTTATGCATGTCCTCATTTTCTTCTTGAGTTATAGATGAGACTTTGGGAGGTTTAATTGGTGTTGAAATATTTTTTGGACCCATGTATAATAAAATTAATAATACTCCTCTTTTTTCTCTTTATCACAAATTTTGAATCACCAAAAACAAATCTTCCAATAAAAAGTTATGCCAATTGCAAGTTATGTACCTTTCAAACTCTTAATTTGGAGTCTGTTCTCCTGGCCGACCTTCCTTCTTGTGTATTTTTGAAATTCTGGCCCTTATAAGTCTAAAATTTCGGCCTCTAGTAATATGATATGTCTTCTCTATAATTCCGCAGGTCTGACCAAAATTGGATGTGCCAAGTGAAAGTTACAGTCCACTTTGAGGGGGAAACCTCCTTTTACAATATATCCACTTCATAATACAATATGAGATGAGATAAGATGATCCTAATACTAGGTCTCCTTGGTATATATATATATATATATATATATATATATAGGAGACAAAGGGTACATTTATAATGAAAGGGTGGGATGAAGGGGTTCAGAGCCTACATACACATATAACATAGGAAATGTAATAATTCAATAATGGGATTAATAGGGGGTTTTATACATAACATGGGATTTGACTAGGGATTAGTGAGATCTTTTTCCATCGTGGCACACACGTTGATATATTCTACACAATGCGCAACTGTGACCAATCCATAGAATTGTCACCCATTCTCTCTCTGCAATTCCTTGGAGGAATATTTATACACAGACCAACGATAAAGTTCCCTGATAGAACAAATGAGATTCACCAAGTGCAAACCGTTGATGGTTGATGATGAATCGGGTTCCTTACCCATCGAATAAGCAGGTTACAAAACCCACACTCCACTCCCTATGAAACTTCCCAACGGATCTAATGGTCTTCGGGCTATGAAACCAACGACCTCGACCAAATTGGCACCACAAACCACATGACAACTAACACCTCGATTATCCTCCATCAAACATGTGCGTAGGTGTGGTTTTTGAAAAATCTACGACTATGATCGTATCGGGATATCATACCCATAGATTAACGACCCCTATCCACTCGTAACTTACACCATCAAAAAGTGTCCACTCCCCATGACTGCAAGACTTCCCAATCGACTCTTCCTAATGATAATTCTACAACGGATCTGACGGCCCTAGAATCTTCTCATCCAATGACTGGAGGTCACTTGGATCTCATTATTACGTGATATTCAACTGACACCACTCTTCAGCTAAGTTCCTTCTTCATAATGGATTGTCCCAGATCTAGTGGCTCAAGACCTGTAAGCTTTCACACTGATATATCTATAGTTCAATTTGTCCTCACGCTCTCGGCATCAAAATTTTCCCATCAGAAACTCCTCCTGTGCCCTATCTGTAAGGTTCTAGATCTATTATAATAGAAGTAAACATAATACTAAAGAGAATAACAACAAAAAAACACAATATATGAAACCACAACACCAAAATAATACCTTTATTGATAGGAAACAATGTTCACTTGCCTTTTCGAGGGGGAAACCTCTAGCAGAGCAACGCTCAATCACAATAATTCTCAAGAAAAAAACTTATCATGCCCTTGAATCCTATTTATATTAAATCTATCTACCAAAAGAACAATCTAGAGGAATATCTTCTAGAAGAGGAAGCTTCTATTAGGTCTTCTTACATTTGACTTATTCTTCCTTATTACTAGGCCTTGTTAATATTGGCCTTTATTACATGGAAAATATATTATTATAGCTATGTGACTGGTCAGGGCGGTTAGGTCCCTAACATTCCCTCCCCCTTAAAAAATAGCCTTGTCCTCAAGGCTTGAGATGAGGAAATTGATATAGAATGGTATTTGGCTCCAAGGTGGCATTTGCTGGAGTTGTATCTTTCCAATGTACTAACACTTCCTTGATGATGTGCTTATGGAGACGACACTCACGCTAGTCCAAGATTGCTTGTTTCTGCAACAAATGGAGCCTTCTTCATCCAACTCGAGAATACAGGTTTGAGTTTGGAACTTAGTTCCAATCACCTTCTTTAAGCAGGACACATGAAAAACAGGATGGAGCTTATAATGACCAGGAAAAGCTAATTGATAGGCCACCTGTCCCATGCGCTTGAGAACTGTATAAGGACCATAAATTTTGGGTTCCATTTTCTGAAAATGGTCATCCTTGAGTGAAGTATTCTTATAAGGTTGAAGTCAAAGAAACACTTGATCCCCTTCCACAAATTGAAGTTATGAGTGACCTTTATCTGCTTGTTTCTTCATGCGATTCTGAGCCATGACCAAATTCTCTTTGAGGGTACGGAGAATAGCCTCGTGAACTGTAAGAGTTTGGTCAATCTCCTGGACCTTCGAGACATAGGGCATGTATGAGAGAACTAAAGGTGGATTTTTCCCATATATTGTTTCAAAAGGAGTCATGTGAGTAGCTGTATGGTAAGAAGTGTTGTACCGCCATTCAACTAGGGGTAACCATTGAGCCCACTAATTTTTCCTCTCAGATGCAAAACACCTCAAATATGTTTCTGAACACTTGTTGAAAACTTCAGTTTGACCATTATTCTAGGGATGATAGGCTTTGATGAGATGCAATTGGGTTCCCTATATCATGAACACTTATTGGCGAAAATTGTTGGTGAAAGTGGGATCTCGGTCAGAGACAATGGAATGAGGTATGCCATGAATCTTGAAGATATTATCCATGAAAAGTTGATCCATTGTGGATGTAGTGAATGGGTGTTGAAGAGCACATAAATGAGAATATTTGGAAAGACGATCAACGACCACCATTATGACAAATTTATTTCCAGATTTAGGTAAGCCAACAATGAAATCCATAGAAATGTCCATCCAAATAGCGGGTGGAATTGGAAGCGATTATAGTGTTCCAGGGGATTTGACTGTTTGTCCCTTGTTGAGTTGACAATCATCACATTCGTCCACAAAGGTGCGGATGTCCTGCTTCATACCATCCTAGAAAAAAAAATTGACCCTGTCATAGGTTTTGGTAAACCCCGAATGCCTAGTTATGGGTGTAGCATGAAGCTTGGAAATCCCCATGGATTTAAGTTGCGATTGTTTTCTTAAATACAAATGACCTTTGTAGTGAATCTCTTCACTGTTCCAATAGTACTTTGGAGAAAATGGAGAATTTTTTTGCAATTGTTGGATCAAACACAACAGTTTGGGATCTTGTAGCCATTCTTGGCAAACAAATTGGATCCAATCTGGTACAATGAAGGATAGAGAAAAGATGGACCCTTCATCTTCATATTTCCTTGAAATAGTGTTTTCAACCACGTTGTCTTTTCCTTTCTTGTAAATGATCTCATAATCATATCCAAATATCTTGGTCACCCATTTTTGTTGCTCCGGGGATGAAATTCATTGCTCCAAAAAATACTTGAGGCTATGGTGATATGTCTTAATTTGGAAGCGTTTCCACAATAGATAAGGGTGCCAGAGATCCACAACATGAAAAATGGACATCATTTCCTTTTCATAGATTGATTGGCCCAAATGGTGCTCAAATAATTGTTTGCTAGTGAAGTCCAAAAGCCGACCATCTTGCATAAGGATGACGCCAATTCCTTTCCCTGAAGCATCACATTCTAGGACAAAGGTATTTATGAAGTCATGAAGGGCCAGGACAAGAGTAGTGCATAGCCTCTTTCAAGGCTCGAAAGGAGTGATCAACTGTTGAATTCCAAATGAAAGCATTCTTTTTAAGGATAGCAGTGAGAGGTGCCACAATTTTTCCATAATTATTAACAAATTTGAGATAATATCCTGTTAAATCGAGAAACCCGCGCAAGCTATTGAGGTTCTTCGGATGAGGCCAATCCTTCATAGCTTCAACTTTTTTAGGACCCACCCTGACACCATCCTTTCCAACAATATGACCCAAGTACTCCACTTTCGAGGCTCCAAAAGAAGATTTAGATTGTTCGAGGAAAATTTGGTGTTGAGAGAGTAGATGCAGAATTTGATCCACATGAGCAAGATGGGATGTCCATGTTTTACTATAGATGATGATATCATCAAAGAAAATTAAGACGAAATGATGGAGAAAAGGATGGAAGACATGATTCATGAGGCTCTAGAAAGTGGAGGGAGCATTACACAAGCCAAAGGGAATGACCAAGAACTCATAGTGGCCCTCATGGATTTGAAAGGTAGTATTAGGAATGTCTGTCTCTTTAATATGTATCTGGTGGTAGCCAGAATGAAGATCAAGTTTAGTAAAGAATTGTGCACCACTTAATTCATCCAAGAGATCATCAATGACAGGGATGGGAAATTTTCCTTTGATGGTGAGTTTGTTAAGGGCACGGAATTCAGGACACATGTGCCAAGAACTTCTTTCTTAAGTACCATGATCACCATATGAGAAGAGTAGTGGTTGGTACTAGGAGGAATAACACCCACGGTGAGAAATTCTTGAAATTTTTTCTCAGTTTCATTTTTCTGGGCAAAGGGATGACAATAAGGGCGAACATTGGGAGGAAGGTTGCTAGGGACGAGGGGAATGGAATGATCAAGAACACCACGAAAAGGGAGAATTCCCTGGGGAGTGGAAAAAACAACTTGATGTTTGGAGATGATGGCTTGGAGATTAGGATGCACATAGGGTGTCTCAGTGGCGTGAATGGAATCGAGTTGTGCAATAATTCCAGAATGAACTTTCTTGAGGATATTTTCCATGCAATGGGCACTGATGATTTCAGGGGAGCCAACAATGATGCCTTGGAACTTATATTGTTGGACCTCTTGGCTGAATTACATGGTTAATTCCTTAAAATCTATGAGGATGGGACCAAGAGTCTGTAACCATTTTGCACCAAGCACAATGTCACAACCACCCATGTCGATAGAAAACATATGAGATTTCATGTGGTACTGACCAATTTGGACACGCATATTTTCACAATGCCCCCCACATTTCATGGAACCTCCATTGAAAATCATGATTGGAAATTTGTTGGTTGCATGGATATAGCAATTATTTTCTTGGGAAATACGACATTGAATAAAATTATGGGTACTGCCACTGTCAATGAGGATGATGACCTTACGATGCTTAATCTAACCAATTAGCTTGAGGGTTTGGGGAGTAGAGAATCCAGTGAGAGTGTTGGCACTTGACCAAGTTTTGGGAGATCCTTGGTCAAGTTTGACCTATTTTGGGACTTCGATAGCCTGTCGAAGACAGAGCACAAGATGAAGTAGAGATCGCGGGATCTTGCCCCCTTTTTGGGTCCTTTTTGGGATTTCAGAATATGTAATGGGAATGGGATTTCGTCCCATGGGTTTAACCATGTTTAGGCCTATTTTGTAAAGTATAAATAAGTAGTTAGGTGACATAAGTAAAGAGGCCGATAAGCTAAGTGCTAAGTGCAAGTATGGTTTGTAAATGCTCTGTGCATATTGTGAGAAACTTGTAGAGCTAAGTGCAAGTGGTTGTAACAAACTGTGAAAGGCTTTATGCTAGACCTAGCTCAGGGAAGGAGGATCTAGCGAGGTGCGCGTAGATCTCCTGTCCTATGTGGAGTAGGGTTTTTGAGGCTATGTGCATGTAGATGGCTGATTGAAGCTAATAAAGAAGAAGAGTTGGTGGAGTTAGCCCCAAGGTGGAGGTGAACCATGTAAATACTGTGTTATTATGCTCTGTGCGATGTTCTAATGTATTCATGTGTTATTTTCTAAGTGCTTGATATAGATAGATAGATAGATCTATTTATGCTTTGTGCTTATGATGAGTCTAGATGCTAGATACGATATAGGTGAATGTGCTTAGTGCTTGACTTTGCTAGATCTGATCTATTTATTTATGCTAAGTACTTAAATACTTTAGATCTGGGTGAATGTTGTGATGCTCTATTTTATCTGTGAAGTAGATATTGGGTAAATAATGATGAAATAACGGTGCTAAGTGCTCTATTAAGTATTGTAATTACAGATCTGTGTCCCAACTAAGGTTGCAAACACTTGATTCCTACAACCACCCCTGTCTCTACCTCAAGTGAGACTTCATCTGCTTCGCAGGTGTTGCCGAAAGGGCCGATAGTTAGGGTTTTGTTGGTGCATTTTTGTAGCGTTGAACCCTAGGTCTACCCATGTGCCAACAAATGGTTTCGTTTCCAGGACCTGAAGCTATGATTGCTGGGAATTGAGGAAGAAGAAGCTTTGTGCAAAGATCTGACCTGAAGTTGTGAAAGCTCTGTGCATAGATTTGTTTCTCTAGTGCACAACACTCTACTTAGTTTAACAAGCTCTGTGCTAAGGAAAAGAAGTATGATATGAAGAAAAGAGGTAAGATCTGTAGGCTTTATGCTCTGAGAAAGGAAAAAAGTGAGACTTTTTGATTAAAAGAGGTAAGATATGAAAGCTCTGTGCTCTGATAAAGGTAAGAATATTGAAAATTTATAGATCTGAAAGCTTTGTTCTTTGTAGAAGTAAGATAAGTGGAAATTTTTGTTTCAATAGTATGAATCTGGGTATGTTTGATAGATTCTGTCCTAGCTTGAAAACTAGGGTATTAATAGATGAAATAAGATTTGATATGAGTAGATCTGATAAGAATAGTGAATAGTATGTTATACCTATGGATAGAAAGAATGTTTGGATTAATAAGTGTATGCAGGACCCTAGAAATAAATGTTTTCAGGTTAGCTACCATGATCCTAGCGCACAATATAGAAAAGGCTGGGGACCATTTAAAAGAAAGAGAGGATTGACCCTTTGTTATAATTGTAGAAAACTAGGACATCTTGCTAAGGAATTCCCTGGGAGAAGACCCAGTTGTCTTTGTTGCAAAGCTATGGACTATGAAGTATTGGATTGTCCTAGAATGATTGCTAACCTTGAAGAAATGAACATGAGACAAGAAAACCCTAAGGTAGATCCAGAAACTAAGATTATGACAGAACCCTAGAAAGAATCAGAGAAAGTATTGCTACAGATGAAAGAAACCCTGAATGACCTCTGACATGTCAAATTATCAGAGATCTTCAAA
Organism: Picea engelmannii; assembly: GCA_009831015.1. Taxonomy (NCBI): domain Eukaryota; kingdom Viridiplantae; phylum Streptophyta; class Pinopsida; order Pinales; family Pinaceae; genus Picea; species Picea engelmannii. The sequence goes on along the minus strand of ML808705.1, from coordinate 33,552 downwards.
GAAAAAGAATGCCTTGAAGAAAGAATAAGAGACTTCGACATTGACTGTGTTCTAGATGAGGAAACACAGGTGAATATCATGACAAAGAGAACTTGGGAAGCTATAGGGAGACCTGCTATGATTCCTTTATTAGGAGGAATAAGACTATTCAAAGGAAAGATGATAAGCCTATGTGGAAAGCTCGCTCGGATACCTATGAATGCCAATGGAACTTCGACAGAGGAAGATTTTGAGATTATTAAATTTATTGATAACAGTGCCCCATTTACCATGCTACTAGGGAAACCTTGGATTGAAAGAGATCAGGCCATAAAGCAAGAAGAAGAAGAAGTTTTAGAGAAGAAGAAGAAAGAGTTAAAAGAATTCATGACTAGAAGGATCACACACTTGATTGAAGAACAAAAGAACAGATCGAAGCTATTTTACACCAGAGACTCGGATGTTGAAGTTGCAAGAACACTAGAAGAACCACAAGAAAGATCACCCTCGAATCTTAGGAAAGAATCTCAACAACACGAAGTAACTATGCCAAAAGAAGATAAGAATCAGTATGGAAAAAGGAATACCGAGACGAAGCTCACTAGGAAGAAGGCTAGAAAGCTAAGTAAGGAGAGAGATAAGATCGACAATTTGCAGAAGGGTCTAGAGGGAACCTCGTGGAAGGGAAATTTTCAAAATTGGAGCTTCGTTGGGATATTAGACCAACGACACATGGCACTTTGCCATGGCGAAGCAATATAGCCGTTGGGGACATTATAACCATTAGATCAACGCTATGAATGGGTAGAAAGACATTTATAGACATACATCTTGCCATCCGACCGTTGGGACCACGCCATAATGGAAAGAACAGAGTTAATGAAGGCTTCATACCTATTGCAAGCAACCCGTTGCCGAGTTACACAATAGGTGAACTAGCTCGCAGAAGCCATCCAACAGCTACAACAACGCATAACAGATCTGGACCTATGCACTGTACCTGAGACCCCACAAGATGTAAGAGACCAAAGAGAAGCAACCGCTCGGAGTGCAGTTGAAAGGCTAAAGGATCTTACGCTAGAATGTAAGCAGCTCACTGATCGCAGTACCCAGACTTATGAACAACTCACAGAGAACCCTAAACTAAAGGCACTGGAGTCACAGCTCCAAGAGGCGAAGTATCAAGCCGAAAATATACAGGCACAACTGAAGTCCCTGTCAGCTGTGGAAAGAATGAAGTGCTCCCAAGAGCAGCACACTTCACAACAATAGATCCATACTATCCAGAGAAGAGTTATGGAAGTAACTTAGAGGCTCCAACCCATACAAGACAAGGCATATCAATTGTTTACAGAGGTAGAAGGCCAAGGAGCAGAGCTAGAGCAGGTTGTCACTATAACTGAACATCATTTAGAGGGACCTATAAATGATGCAGTCATCCAAGAGTTCGCTGAACAGGAGACCGTAGCACAACAACAAGTCGAAGCAGCTCGAGCCAAGCTCGAGGCGTTCAAAACAGAACTAGTCAGACCAGAGTGACTCGGGATGAGTCACATGTGAGTGTTGGGGGCCTGTTGGCCCTTGACCAAGTTTTGGGTAATCCTTGGTCAAGTTTGACCTATATTGGGACTTCAAAAGCCTGTCGAAGACGGAGCGCAAGAAGAAGTAGAGATCGCGGGATATCAACCCCTTTTTGGGTCCTTTTTGGGATTTGGGAATATGTAACGGGAATGGGATGTCGGCCCATTGGTTTACCCATGTTTAGGCCTATTTTGTAAAGTATAAATAATTAGTTAGGTGACATAAGTAAAGAGGCTGATAAGCTAAGTGCTAAGTGCAAGTATGGTTTGTAAATGCTCTGTGCATATTGTGAGAAACTTGTAGAGCTAAGTGCAAGTGGTTGTAACAGATTGTGAAAGGCTTTGTGCTAGACCTAGCTCGGGGAAGGAGGATCTAGCGAGGTGCGCGCAGATCTCTTGTCCTACGCGAAGTAGGGTTTTTGTGGCTCTGTGCATGTAGATGACTGATTGAAGCTAATAAAGAAGAGGAGTTGGTGGACGTAGCCCCAGGGTGGGGGTGAACCACGTAAATACCGTGTTATTCTGCTCTGTGCGATGTTCTAATGTATTCATGTGTTATTTGCTAAGTGCTTGATATAGATAGATAGATAGATCTGTTTATGCTTTGTTCTTATGATGAATCTGGATGCTAGATCTGATATAGGTGAATGTGCTTAGTGCTTGACTCTGCTAGATATGATCCATTTATTTATGCTAAGTGCTTAAATACTTTAGATCTAGGTGAATGTTGTGATGCTCTGTTTTATCTGCGAAGTAGATATTGGGTAAATAATTATGAACTAACGGTGCCAAGTTCTCTATTAAGTATTGTAATCACAGATCTGTGTCCCAACTAAGGTTGTAGACACCTGAGTCCTCCAGCCACCCCTGCCTATACCTCGAGTGAGACTTCATTTGCTTTGCAAGTTTTATCGAAATTGACGATAGTTAGGGTTTTGTTGGTGCACTGTTGTAACGTTGAACCCTGGGTCTGCCCCTGTGCCAACAGAGAGAATTCAGTGAAATGACTAGTTAAAATTATGGGAAGTCCGAGGCAAGAGTAATATCATTTGCCTCTGGTAATTCAACCATAGTGGGGGCCTCAACCACTTCTTCCGAAACATCCTCAGAGATGGCCATAATTTGTTTTTTTCCTTACACTTGTGCCCCGAAATGTTTTTGTCATCACAATTTTAACAAAGGCCCTTGAGTTGGTGTTCAACCTTTTTTGCTTGGGTCAATTTATGGATCTTCAATGGAGTGGAAGGAGGGGCTATAGTGGTGGGTTTAAGGTGGGGAAGAAAGGATGGTTTTCTGGTTTGAGAATATACAACTTGTTGTGATTGCTTAGCTATTTTAGTAGCTTCCACCCAACTTTGAGGGAAATTCATGAGGACATGTGAACAAATCTCATCCTTGAGGCCACTGATAAAGCATTCCCAGAAAAAAGCATCAGACATTCCCTCCGTGCAAAAATGGAAGAGCTCAAAAGAAGCTATAAAGTCTTCCATTGTTCTAGATTGTTTCAACTTGGTCAAATGACCTAAAAGGTGTGTGTCAGTGTCACAGTTTTCATAAAGCTCTGCAAAAAATTGTGTGAAAGCCACATACCCTTGGCGGGATTTTTTTCTTCATTTACACCATTGCCAACATTCCATATCTAGATAATAACCTCGTGAAGCCAAGGATCTCATCGTCTTTGGATTTTGCTCCCGAAAAATCGCGATTGTGAAAGCTCGCGCAGCCTGGTGTGTTAGGGTTTAGGCGTCATGACTGGTCAGGGAGGGGAGCCGCCGCCCCCTCCTTCCCCTGCCTCCTCCTTTCGCCGACTGGTAGAGGCTTGCTCCAAGCATTCGATCACAGCAGAAGCTCCCAGCTTTGTCAAGAAACTGAAGGATATTCCCGAAATAGATCTTCCTCCTGAGCAACCGATGAAAATCGCCCTCTCCCTCTCTGAACGCGGCCTCATTGGTCAATTCATGGGCCTCTGGCCCTCCTCCAGATCCACAGAAAACTGGATCCAACGAAACTGGAGACCGTTGATTGCAAACAGTGTTACCAGCTACGCGGTCGGACGGGGATATTTCATCTTCGAATTTATATCCCAGGAGGATAGAGATCTAATATTTAGGAACGGCCCTTACTTCATGGGCACTCAAGGACTTTATTTGAATAGATGGACACCGAGCTTCGATCCTGCCTCAGAAATCCCCAAAGATGTCCCGGTCTGGGTTAGACTTCCCAACCTCCCAATCCACTGCTGGAATACCCC
>ML808705.1:12360-24261 GCA_009831015.1 Picea engelmannii | reverse complement strand
TAAGGTACTCTGGCAGTTTGTAGGCATCTATGTTTTCAAGGTTAAAGTCCCAAAGAAACAATGGGCATTTTGTAATCTGAACCAGTGGCTCTGCCACATCTTTTAATATAATCTCATATCCGTTTTTGTAAAAAAAAAACATTCCATATCTAGATGGAGAACACCATACCAGAGTTTGGCCAACTCATCAATAATTTCGTACAAAGAGAAATAGTTTTCCATTTGAGTGACCCAACTTGTGGGATCTGAGCCATCAAATTTGTTCACCTCCACACGAGGGGGATGCAGGTCCCACTGAAAGTGGTTGGAAGGAAAATATGTAGACTGGGAGGATTCAATACCTTCAGGGTTATAAGGTGTGGAAGAAGAGAAGGGATCTAGGGTGGGCTTAAATAAGGTGGTCAAATTTTTCACTGTGTACTGGGATTGCTGACACATGGCATTCAATTGAGTGATGGATGTGGGAAGTTATTTGAGCAGAGCAAGTTGAGAGTTGAGGTTAGAAATACTAGAAGTAATGGAAGAAATATCAATTCAGGTTTGCTCATTAGCTTTGTACAAGGCAGTGAGACATTGTTCCCAATCTTGGTTGCGGGTGTGGGCCATGGGGATGGGATAGGGGGGAAAGTGGGACCGCACAAAAATGGGTTACTTTTGAATGGTACCACTACGATTATTGCAAAGAGAGGAAGTCAATGGGCTAGGTGCCAAATAGGGGTGTCATGTCCACACTAATTTTTTTTGCTGAAAAATGATAGGTATGACTACGATCAGGGCGAAGAGAGGAATCCAATGGGATATGTCTCAAATAATGGTGCAAGTAAGATCCAATTTTTTTTTTTACTCTTGCAGAGTTATACTCTAATCTGAATAATACTACAATGATGGAATGGCCAAATTCTTAATAGGAATAAATGTGTAGGAATTTTGCAACCCGAATGCAGGAGGCAAGGTTGCACGACATTAGATCTTGTATGTTTTGTTTCTGTTCTATTTCCATCCCAAGGGTTAGGGTGTTTAGGGTTTCCACAAATAAGGGTTTTCCCTGTGCTATAGCTCTCTAATATACATGCGGGGTCGAACAGTAGTACTCGACCCAATATCTCATGGCACCAACTAAGGAGGCTAGATTGTACCCTTAGTTGTACTACTCGATTACCCATGTACTAGATAGTATCTTCCAGAGTGTTTTTCTTTGTCACACTATAGCAGTCAAGGAGCTTATCGATTTATCTACAGAGGGCTTTAAGATATCTAGGCCGATTTGTATATAGGTGTTTTATGATGCGCTACCACTTGAAGAGGTACCAACAAGGTTTACAAGGGTGATCAACAATGTGCGCTTAAGTACCACTTGTATTTCATGCGTGTATGCTTCCCCGACCACAGATTTATGCGTTGAATGACAAATCTTTGTAGCTTTAAGATGCTAGAATATGTCTCTACCCTGGAAAAAATAACCTACATTTTTTTGCCAAGGAAATTTCTCTGATACCAATTGTAAGGTACCAGATCTATTATACTAGCAAAAAATAGAAATATTGAAGAGAATAACAATGAAACAACACAATATATGAAACCACAACACTAAAACAATACCTTTATTGATAGGAAACAATGTTCACTTGCCTCTTCCAGGAGGGAACCTCCAGCAGAGAAATGCTCAATTACAATAATTCTCAAGACAAAAAATCTGCATGCCATTGACTCCTATTTATACTAAATCTATATACCAAAAGAACAATCTAGAGGAATATCTTCTAGAAGCATAAGCTTATATTAGGTCTTCTTACATTTGACTTATTATTCCTTATTACTAGGCCTTTATTACATGGAAAATATATTATTCTACGTATGTGAGTGGTTAGTGAGGTTAGGTCCCTAAGACTATCCCAGCCTTTCCTGAACCCCAATCTCCCGATAGACTTATTGGCATAGCGCTCGAGGCGTCTATGGTCCAGATCTCGTTAATCCATCCTACGAAAGATTAATGGTTCACGTCCTCTCGGATCTCTCCCATCAAGAGTTCACCAAGACTCAACGTCTTAGGTTTTCCCAAAGACCTCACCTTCTGATAGGCTCTCTTCTGAAGCCCATATCTTCGACAAATGATCAAGATCTACTCTTTCTACCGAATTAACGAATTTCATTCCTCTATATTGAAATAAGGGTTTTCAATAGGGTTAAAGGATTTTTCCCGGACTTAATAGTTCCACAATATTTTCTGCAACTATGAAACACTCTACCCAAGCATCCAAATGAAAATTTTTATATCCTACAAAATTTCCATTTAAAAAACAGGGGAAAATGTAGGGTTATTATCTTGCACTGGCCATCCTCATACATTTGTCACAGTTACTACATCTATCAATTAAGGGAGATTTTATCCCTCATTTAACTAAAAATTCAACATTCATTCATTCAACATACCCAATATTCAACATGCACAATTACAATTTATAACAATTAACAAACAATTAGTAGACAATCATATAAAACACTTTATGTTCAATACTATTCTCAACCGACCAACTGAATGAGGGGAAATTCCTTTCCACCCAACCATAGGATATGCTGCACTTTTCCTTTCTACAACACACCATCCTCGTGCCAGACCATGATACCACCAAGGGACTATCTCAGTTCATTTCCAATTCAAAGAATGGATCAGGAAGGTTACTCTCCTTCTCTCCACTGGAAACAATAAAAGTTCCTCTCTTCCCAGTAAGATGAGGACATCCACGAGTTTATCATGCACCTTCCTAATTGGATTTCCTGTGAACAAGGGATTCCCTTCTCTGCTACACAGCCCCCTGATGACCTCGTCTTACCAGTGGCATTTTATTTGTAGTAAGCACAAGGTTGTGATCCTCTATTTCTCCAATCCGGACATGGGTCTTCTCTATTCCAATGTGACCATTCAACTCTTGGAAAATATTCCTATGTTCTTCAGGAAAACTTCCCAACCCTCTTTTTCTCAGATATATATGTGTGAGCCTAGTTTTCTCAAGCGCATTACCATCTATTTGTGAGTCTGTGACTCCTTTGTGTGTGTGAATTGTGTATGCGGGTATGTTTTTTGTGTGCATCTACGAGCTTCTTCGGTTCTCATATGTGGATCCTTTGGTTCTTTTCCCCTCTTCTTAATTATTCCTTCTTTCCTACTAGAACATTCTATTTTTCCTAGAGATTCCTGATGAATGTTTTCAGAAGTAAGCCCTCAATGTCAGGATCCTGAATCGAAGGGGAAAATATTACGTACTCCTGGTTGATGCTCCAATTGACCCTTCACTCATCCAAGTACCAATTCAGAAAATAGTTATAATTGTTTAACCACCCAACCTGATCATAATAAACAAGTTCTATGGGTCAATACAATCCAGGTACGCTGGGAAGGTCATGCATTCAAGTTATGTAGGTGTAGGTTGTATTGCTGGCAAGGTTCCTAATTTATTCATTAAAACATCCCTACTCCACCTAACCAATCTCGCTTGTGGTATCATGGCCAGTACTCAAGGATCCCTTGTTAGTCAATTGTATGATGTTTTCAATAATCAAAAACAAAATTACATGCTTCATGAATCACAATACATGAAGTCTTAAAAATAATCACAGTCTTCGGGGAAAACAGGGTGTTACATAGGTTTCCACGTCAACATTCACGTGTCATGCCACAACATCTGAAGAAATAGGAGGAGGTCTGAAATAAATGATTTGTAAGGAGATATTAGGAAGATTAAGCCTCCCACTTTTGATGGTGATCATAAGAAAGATGAAGATGCATAAGCATGGCTGTTGGGAATGAGGAAATATTTCCAATTGAACAATTATTCATCAAATGTAGAAGTTAGAATTTCAACCTATTATCTTCATGGAAAAACATCTATTTGTTGGGATCAACTCAAAAAATTTAAACACATTGATGATAAAATGATCTCATGGAGGGAGTTCAAAAAGTATTTTCAGAAGAAATACTTGTTAGAGAACTATTATGACAAGAAGATGAAAGAGTTATTTGAACTCAAGCTTGGAAGCATGAAAATGGATGATTATAAGAGGAGGTTCCTTAAACTGTTGAGTTATGTTGGCATCATAAAGAATGAGGATTGTGCATAAATTTCAGGAAGCTGATACAATGAATGACGTGGGAAGAAGCATGCCAATGATTTATGCATCCTTGGACAATAGGAAAGCACAATACCAATCCCATATGATTGAGGTAGAAGGTAAGATTAATAATCATCCCATAGATATTTTGATTGATTCTAGAGCTAGTCATAGCTATATAGATCCGAAAATATTTGAAAAGTTTAAATTGAAGAGATGTAAGCATGAAAAGTTTTGGTTGGTTCAACTAGCCACTAGAACAAAAAGAAAAATCAATGAACTTGTTAAGGATTTTCTAGTGAGCATGAATGGAGTTGGAACTAAAGTGGATTTGAACATCATACCACTTGGGTCATATGATTGCTTAATTGGTATAGATTGGTTGGATAAACATTGTGCTACCTTATATTGTTACAACAAAGCTTTCACATGCCTTGATGAGGAAGGAAATTTAAGGACGGGCAACGTATTCCAATACCTATATCTGTTGGATATATTTGAATATTGTAGTTGAAATTAAGTTTTAGGAAAGGGTGTCAGATATATGCAGCTCATATGGAAGAGCCAACAAAAGATAAGGAGATGAGTCTTGAAGACTATCCAATATTGAGGGAATATGAAGATGTGCTTGGGGAATTGTTAGGATTTCCACCAAAGAGAGATATAGACTTCTCTATTGACTTAATGCCTGGAACTTCCCTAGTGTCCACAACTCCTTACATAATGAGCACACCAAAGCTAAAAGAGTTGCAGATGAAACTATAAGAATTTATTAAGAAGGGGTGCATATGCTTAAGTGTCTCACCTTGGGGCGCCCCAATACTCTTTGTGAAGAAAAATGATGGAATTATGAGGTTCTGTATTGACTTCAAACAACTTAATAAGGTTACTATAAAGAGCCAATACGCTCTGTCATGGATCAATGGTTATTTCAATTAATTAAAATGAGAAAAGGTATTTTCCAAGATTGGTTTGAGATCGAGATATCATCAAGTAAGAATTAGAGAAGAAGACACTAGAAAAACAAAATTTAGGATAAGATGTGGCCATTATAAGTTTGTGGTGGTGACATTTGGACTGACAAATGAACTAGATACTTTTATGCATCTAATGAATTGAGTGTTCAAGGACTACCTGGAAAAATTTGTCATTGTCTTCTTGAATGATATTCTTATCTACTCCAAGACAAAGAAGGAGCATGAACAACCTTTCAGGATGGTGTTTCAAGTGTTGAGAGAGCACAAATTGTATGCCAATTTAAACAAATGCACTTTCTATCAAAAGAAAATCCATTATTTGGGCCATATTTTCTCAGAGGAGGGAATAATGGTGGACCCTGAAAATATTGAAGCAATCAAAAGTTGGATAGGAATGCTTCAGTGTGAGGTGTTTTATGGGTTTAGTTGGTTACTACAGGATATTCATCGTGGGTTTCTCCAAGGTTGCACACCCGATAACATCCTTGAAAAAGAAAGGGATGAAATTTGAATGGACTACCAAGTGTGAGAATAGTTTTGATCATTTGAAGGAATAATTGACCAATGCACCTATTCTAAATGTTGCAGATCCAGATGAAGATTTTTTTGTGTGCATAGATGCATGCAATGAAGGGATTGGCGGAGTCCTTACACAAAATGGGCATGTTGTGAGTCAAGGAATCTTAAATAACATAAAAGAAATTATGCTACCCATGACTTAGATTTGGTATCCATAGTTCATGCCCTAAAAATGTGGAGGTGTTATCTCATGGGAATAAAATTTGAACTAAAGACAGATCATAGTGGTATGAAACACTTGTTTGAGCATCCCACACTAAATGCCAGACAAACAGGATGGTTGGAATTTCTCAGTGAATATGATTTTGACATTAAACATATCAAGAGGAAAGAGAATAAAGTTGTTGATGCACTCAACAGAAGGTGCATGAAATGCATGCTACAACCATAATCATGCATAGTTAAAATTTAAAAGATAGAATTTTGGAAGTTGTAACAACAAACCAAAGTTATGTACAAGTTAAACAAAGTTGTAGTAGAACAATGTACAACATAAAAGTAAATATTACAAGATTGAAGAAAATTGAATTCTCTTATACAAGAATAGAGTTTATGTTCCTAATTCTCGGGAATTGATAAATTTAGTTTTAAAAGAGATGCACAATGTACCCTATGTTGGACATCCAGGGTACCAAAATACCATTGCAGTGGTAAGAATCCAATACTTCTGGCCTGGAATGAAGAAGGATGTCGCTGATTACATAGCCAGGTGCATGGAATGTCAGAAGGTGAAGACTGAACATAGACATTCGACAAGATTGTTACATCCATTTCCCATTCCTAAATGGAAATGGGAGGTAGTTACAATAGATTTCATCACCAAAATGCCAAGAACCGCAAGGAAAAATGATTCCATCATGGTAATGGTGGATAAGCTTACAAAGGTCGAATATTTTATACCAGTGAAAATGACTCAAAAGGAAACTAATATTGCAAAAATTTACATGAAGGAAATTGCCAGGCCACATGGTGTTCCTAAGGCAATAGTGTTAGAAAAATATCCCAACTTCACTTCTAACTTTTGGAAGGGATTTGGGACTAACTTGAATTTTGGTACAACTTATCATCTAGAGTTAGATGGGAAAATAGAGAGGACTAACCAGATAATTGAAAATATGTTGAGAATGTATGTAATGGACAAGACTTTCAAGTGAGAAGACTAGCTTCATCTAGTTGATTTTTCCTATAATAATGGGTATCAAACATCGTTGAAGATGAACCTGTTTGAAGCCTTGTATGGTAGAAAATGCAACACACCACTAAGTTGGGACAACCTAGTAGACATAACAGTTATTGGGATAGAACTGCTAAAGGAAATGGAAAAGAAGATGGTAAATATTAGGCATAATTTAAAGGTTGCACATAATAGTTAAAAGAGTTGTGTAGATAAAATCATGAAAAATGGGGAATTCAAAGTGGGCGAGCATGTATTTTGAAAATTGAAGGCTAGAAGAAGCTCACTAAGATTGGGAAGTTGTCCAAAGTTAGCAGGGAGATACCATGGAGCATTTAAAGTTTTAGAGAAGATAGGCCCAATTTCATACATGCTTGCATTGTTTGCATCCATGAAAATTCATAATTTGTTTCATGTGTCTTTATTAAATAAATATGTGCCTAATCCTAACCATGTAATTGATTGGACTGTGATCCAGGTGGAACACGAAGGGGACTTTTAGGTGGAACCAATGTGCATCCTAGACTGGAAATTCAAAGTTCTTTGGAACAAATCCATAGGCACGATAAAGGTTCAATGGACCTGCTACGGTTCTAAAGACACTATGTGGGAGAATGGGCAGACCATGCAGGATGAGTACCCGCAAGTTTTTGAAAATTTTGAAGAAAGTTGAATATATATTTGTATATAAGTGTGCAAGACTTCATTTTGGCAGTTGGTATTCCTAGAGCCACATCTTAGAGATTTCATTGTTCGATATGTGCTAGAGCCCTGGAAAGGAGGTGGTATAGCTCAAGGGACTATGGTGCAGATAAAGGGGTACACTTCCTTGGGTTTTGCAGGTTGAGGGGAATGGAAGATTGTTGGTTGGAATTGTTGTAGGAGTTGCGAACTTGCAAAAGTACCCAGTACTATAATGTAAATTTTGTATATGTATGCCAGTATGGTGTTGTGCACTGAGGACAGTGCAATTTGTATAGGGAGGGGAATATAACATCCTCATTTTTAATCCCTAAATTATTGATATCTAATATAAATATGATGTATGGCCATGGGCTCAAATATGCAATATGTAAACATTTTATATCATGATAATAAAATAAAATGTAATGTCGGTTGTAGATGGGCATGAACAAAATAATGGGGGCTAAGATTCCACAAGATAGGAGAGGTATAAGAGAAAGTCTAAGAGGGGGTCCAAGGGGAAAATATTCATGGGTATTAATTCAAAACCACTTTCTAAAATTACCGTTGTGTATAAACCTTCTAATTTCCTTTTGAGTGTATCACAACCCCAATCATCAAACACATGCAATAGGGTGAGTGTGAAAAGTCACTTCACATAGTTATTGAGAGAATGTGATGTCTACAAAAAAATATGAGGGAAGTGTGAGAGTCAAGTAAATCATTTTTGGGAAGAGTGAAAGTCAAGCAGGTATGGAAAAAGAAGGAAATTTGTATGGGAAAAGTAAACAGTTTTTACATGCAGTTTTTGGGACAACAAGAGATAACAAAGTGTTGGATATTGAAGGCAACCACTGTGGGCATGTGTGCTAGCTGTTTGGAGCCATAAATTCACAAAGAAGCAGGCTATTAGGCATGTAGAGTAAGATTTTGTGTGTGAGATTACCCTATAGTAGTGAGCTTGCTATTGTGAGCTTTTCCTGTTGTAGCTAACATCCCTGGAGTCCCTAACAAGGGAGATTCCTAGCCAACATGTGTTGGAGCCTTGGATGGAAGTGGGAAGACATGAGGGACTATGTGCAGTGAAAGAGGATCACATTCCTTGGGTTATGCAGGTTGAGAGGAAGAGAGCTAATGGATTGGGATAGTTGTAGGAGAATTAGCTCGTTGTGGGTTGTGTTGGCACGTGAGTGGACAATAGAGAGACACCTCTTTCTATGGATTCGTAGCCCCATCTTGGGGGTGATTTTCTGCTGCGATTTGGAGAAACAAATCTACGGTTGGGTGGAACGTCCGTCCTCTACAACTAGTTGCACATTTGTTTTAAAAACTAAGTGTTTATCTCTATTAAATTTTTTTAATTATGGGTTTTATTTGTTGTGCATATACTTTGCTCTTGAGTGAATTTATACGTTGTTGTGTGTATGTATATTTGGATGAAATTCATAATGTTTCTAAATACCTATTAAATACACAATGGATTGCAAGTTATTATGAGTTTTAATTGTTGTGTGCTCACTCCGAGTTTGAGAAATAATAATATGCTATTAAATATGAGTTCAATAAATTGCATTCATATTTAAATTAATGTTGTTAGATGTAAGGATGTATTAGCATGATGCATTGCATTTAAATTAATGGTAACATACATTTTTATGAGTTTAGTAGTGGGGGACACTACACTCTCAGTCTACTACATATCGAACAGATCCATTCATGTAGGCTTACCATGTGGGATTTCACAGCTGGAACAACCTTTAACCATGTTGTAGACTTTGTTGACCACCTCTCCACAATTCTTTTGTTCAACATACATGGAATGAGAACTCTCCAAAAACACATTTTACTTGATCCTAACACATGCTTAAAGTAATGGTATTTCAAATTTTATAGTTTTATATGGCCATGGTAGATACTTTCGTGTGGAGGATTTCTTACCTCTTTTACATCTACATGGTCACATGGACTTGATTTAAAGGTGATTCTTTCCTTTGTATAGATCTAGATGATATGTAACTCTATAATGAATTGACAACTTAGCTTTGCTTAGCCTTGTGTGGCTACTTGGAGTTGTTGTGTGGATGTTTGATGGTGTTGCTAGATTGGGGTTACTTGGCCCTTTTTAGAGTTTCAGTCATACTTCATATTTGGAGCTTTCAACGTCCATGGGTCTCATTTCTCTTTTGATGGTTGATGGTGTTTGATTTTGTTTGAATCCTTTGTTCTAGTTCCTAACCAATGCCTTTTTTTTGGGATCATTAATGTGGTAGTTATTAGTGTTTTCCATCCGTGTGCCTATGCAACAAATCCTCTTTTGCTTTAGAATTCAACCATGTTATTTGAGGTTACTTGGCCCTCCTCTTCAGAGTTTCATCCATACTTCTTGTTTGGAGCTTTCAATTGTTGGAAGATTGGTTGTTGTCATTGATCTCAACCCTAGTCATTGGTTTTGGACCGCAAGATTGATGAAGGTATTTGGACATGAAAAACAATGCACATGTAGATACAAAACCCATGGATGGATAGTATACATCATGTTGTTTCTAGTGGTATGTGGCACGTCACGTGGATCCTCATGGTTGAGGAGAAATGAATTTTTGAAGATGACAAAGTGAATTGAAGAAGGAAGTACATGTAGGCCCTGAAGATAATTAAATAAAGTAATTACAAAATAAGAAAGTGTCAGGTCGGCCCTAATGTCAAAAGGAAGTGACATAAATGGTATAAATAAATATCATTATACATTCATTTGACACACAAGTCGAATTTCAGAGGAAATCAGAAGTAAAGAAGGTCGGATTTCAAGGGAGGATGAAGTCTTTTGGGGATGTGTTCTAAGGTATGTTATTTACAGGTCATCTTACCATTTTCTCTATAACGTTTTTTTCTAGAACGATTCAGATGGTGAAATTGCTATGGTATTGAGAAGACATATCAAGGTACCTATGGTAAACTTTTCATCTCTTTATTCATTATAATTATGGAGATAGACTCTGTGGAAGATAGGGTTTTTGACCAATCCTGAAGCTAGTCAATAAACAAGTGTTCCGGGTAAAACAATCATAACTTATTCATAGAGAATCCAAATGACCTGGGACTAATTTTATTGGAAATATTACGGACTATATTTTCTTGTGTGCGAGTTTCAGAATCCAATTTTAAACATTGAGCACGGGGAATTCTGTAGAAGTTCACTCTCCTGAATAAACGAGAATTGAATAAAGTCTACCATTCTTTCTATAACTTATTTTTGGGGAGGATTCAAGGAATGAAACTTGGAGGAGTTTCAGAGAATACATTGAGTAATGTTATCTACAGGATCAGAGTATTCCAAGAATTGAATAATTACAGAAGTTGAAGAAGTCTCAAGAAGCATTATCAGGCTCTATGTGATGGTTGGTTGATGGTGATGATTTAATGTAAAGTTTTATTATCCCTCATATATTCTTGGGTGGAAGGAAGGGGCAAGGATGGAGAGGTCAACCCTCTCTTGATATTGGAGGATTGTATATTCCTCTTGGAGGTTTATCCCTCCCTTTATATTTGGAAGTTGTAGCTACCTTTGGAAGTCATTACTTCCTTTGAACAATAACTATTGATTATTTCTCATATATTGTGCATGGTGTATTGTGGTGTATTGGTGTAACTCTTATACTATTGTTCATTTCCATTGGATATAATTTAATTGTTTAAGTATAAGTTTAAAAGTTTTTAAATTGTACTTGATACTGATTCACCCCCCTCTCAGCATCAACAATTGGTATCAGAGTTGGTTACCTTCAGTATAGTTTAACCACTGGAAGGAATATCCTAAGCAGAAATGAAAGACAACATTCCAAATGGGATTCCACCATTTGATGGAAGTAATTTTGAATACTGGTGTAATAGAATGGAGACTTACTTGAAATCTCTTCGGGTAGATGTTTGGTTCTCAATTTCTTCAGGATATAATGCTTTGAAGAAACCAAAGACTTCAGCTCGGAAGGAAGCAAAAAGGAACAACAAATTGACAATAGATACCATCCTGGATGGATTGACAGATTCAGTGAAATCCAAGGTGGGATCATGTGCATCAGCAAAATAGATTTGAGACAAGCTACAAGACCTTTATGCAAGGGAAGAAGAAGTTGAAGCAAATTTCAACATCTCAGATTTCAAAGAAGCAAATAGAGGTCAGTTCTTTTGTTTTAATTGTGAAGGAGTAGGACATATTGAATTTGAATGTCCTCATCCAAGCATTGAAAGAGATGACAATGAAGAAGAAGAAAATCATGAAGTAGAAATGATTCAACAAGAAGATGAGAATCTTAAAAAATTGAAGCATGTTGAGATTGAAAATAGCAAGCTCAAAGACACACGTAGAAAACTAAGAAGTGAATT
>ML808705.1:0-12085 GCA_009831015.1 Picea engelmannii | reverse complement strand
AGAAGAGTAGATCATGAACCCAGATGGACTACATCACAAAGAAGGTCACTTACTCCCAGGTATCAAAATTTATTTCTTGGTCATTGTTATACTTGCAAAAATTTTGGACATAAGACAATTAATTGCAGAATCAATGAAAGGAACAAATACACAAGAAACATGAATGGTGTAAATAGAAGATATGGAAATAATGGTGGATTTGTCAACAAAAGTTATAATTCATTTTCCCCATTCATGGAAAAAAATATTGTATGTTACAAATGTAATTATCTTGGTCACAAAGCACAAGATTGCAGACATATGAATGAAGATGTCCCTATGCCAACCACAGTATGGAGAAGGAAAGAGATTCCAAACAATGAAGATTGTCAACTAGCATTGACCGCTGAAAAATGTAAAAAAGAAGATGAATGGTACATAGACAGTGGATGTTCTTCACACATGACCGGGGATCAAGAAAAATTCATCAACTTGAAGAGAAAGGGTGGAAATGTTGCATTTAGAGATGACTCATCTGCCAAAATACTTGGAGAAGGTGTAGTAGAGCTTGGAAGAAAAAATGTAAAAGAAAATAATGTACTGTTGGTTGAATACTTGAAGTATAATCTACTCAGTGTTAGTAAAATGTGTGATCAAGGATACACTCTTACGTTTGACTCTCGAAAATGTAAAATCAGAGAAAATAACTCAGGAAGATTGGTTGCAACTGCAACAAGAAGAATGAACAACATATACATCCTAGACATGAATAAGAGAGAGAAAAAAAAATCCACACAAAAGGATTCCAAGGAAGAAAAAGTCCCAAAGACCAAAAATAAGGATGAAGTATTATTGAGTGCCACATGTTCAGGGGGAGCAACCCCAAATAAGAAGGTTACCTTTTGCCATTAAACTTAGGGGGAGAATCCATACCCTTTTCCATTGATGTCAAAGGGGGAGAGAAATTGGGATCATGATGATAGGGGGAGCATGAGTGTTGCCATAAATGACAAAGGGGAGATTGTTGGAAGATTGGTTGTTGCCATTGATGTCAATCCTAGTCATTGGTTTTGGACTGCAAGATTGATGAAGGTATTTGGACATGAAGGACAATGCACATGTAGATACAAAACCCATGGATGGATAGTATACATCATGGTGTTTCTAGTGGTATGTGGCATGTCATGTGGATCCCCATGGTTGAGGAGAAATGAATTTTTGAAGATGACAAAGTGAATTGAAGAAGGAAGTACATGTAGGCCCTGGAGATAATTAAAGAAAAGAAATACAAAATAAGAAAGTGTCAAGTCGGCCCTAATGTTAAAAAAAAGTGACATAAATGGTATAAATAAATATCATTATACATTCATTTGACACACAAGTCTAATTTCAGAGGAAATCAGAAGTAAATAAGGTCGGATTTCAAGGGAGGATGAAGTCTTTTGGGGATGTGTTCTAAGGTATGTTATTTACAAGTCATCTTACCATTTTCTCTATAACGTTTTTTCTAGAACGATTCAGACGATGAAACTTCTATGGTATTGAGAAGACATATCAAGGTACCTGTGGTAAACTTTTCAGCTCTTTATTCTCTATAATTATGGAGATAGACTCTGTGGAAGATAGGGTTTTTGACCAGTACTGAAGCTAGTCAATAAACATGTGTTCTGGGTAAAACAATCATAACTTCTTCATAGAGAATCCAAATGACGTGGGACCAATTCCATTGGAAATATTACGGACTATAGTTTCTTTTGTACTAGTTTCAAAATATGATGTTAAACATTGAGCGCGTGGCATTCTGTACAAGTTCACTCTCCTGAATAAACCAGAATTGAATAAAATCTACCATTCTTTCTATAACTTATTTTTGGGGAGGATTCAAGGAGTGAAACTTGGAGGAGTTTCAGAGAATACATTGAGTAATGTTATCTACAAGATCAAAGTATTCCAAGAATTGAATAATTACAGAAGTTGAAAAAGTCTCAAGAAGCATTATCAGGCTCTATGTGATGGTTGGTTGATGGTGATGATTTAATGTAAAATTTTATTATCTCTCATATATTCTTGGGTGGAAGGAAGGGGTAAGGATGGAGAGGTCAACCCTATCTTGATATTGGAGGATTGTATCTTTCTCTTGGAGGTTTATCCCTCCCTTTATATTTGGAAGTTGTAGCTACCTTTGGAAGTCATTACTTCCTTTGAACAATAACTATTGATTATTTCTCATATATTGTGCATGGTGTATTGTGGCGTATTGGTGTAACTCTTATACTATTGTTCATTTCCATTGGATGCAATTGAATTGTTTAAGTATACATTGAAAACATTTTTAAATTGTACTTGATACTGATTCACCCCCCTCTCAGTATCAACATCAATCTCCACATGGCTCATGCTCTTGACCTTCATTGAAACTTTGTGGGATCTTCCTTAGTTTTAGCTCCAAGGAATTTCAGGATTGTTGTTACTCCCTTCCGGGAGCCTCATTCTAGTCCCTTGCCAATGTTCATATTTTGAACATTTTGTACATGGGTATCTATCATGGCCTTGTAGTTGGGACCCATTTTTTAGATTTAACGCCCTTTTCATACTTCCCTAAGTTGCACTTATGAAACGATGTTGGTGTACCACCATGTGGTTAAGTTTACTTAGATTAGTGATCCAATCATTGTGCATAATTCACTTACCACTACTTGGTAGGTGAACTACCCAACCACCCATTTTTAATGCTAAGATCCTCTCAATGTATTATAAATACGGGTGATATCCTTGTAATTATATATATATATATAGATTTAATCTTTTTGTCAATTCCATTTCTTTTGTTGTTGTTCTATATTGTGTGTATGGAGTTCAAGCTCAAGCATGATCGTGGTTATTTCTCTTCATTTTTAAACAAATCATAGCTAAAATATAGGTTGATGGAGATGGAAAAAAAATTGGGTGAAGTGCCATGCAAAACAAGATAGCCTACTACAGGTAATTGAGAAACAAAGGAAATAAGACTGAAACTTCTGTTGAAAGCTCAAGGTGAAGAACATGAAACTAGAAGCATCATCGAATGCCTTATCAGAACTAATGGTGAAAATCACCCACCGCGTGGGATTCCCAATCTCAGAAATGATCTCGTCTAGACCACCATGTGGTCATTGCACTGAGAGTAGCAAGGTGCTCTAGAGCCTGGTATGGGGATATGTTGTTACATAACCTAACGTTACATTATAAAATAATAAAAATATACTTACATTAAAAAATTTAAAAGAATACAAGTTGGCTTTAGAGTAAATAAATTTAGTTACTTTACTTTTCTTTTATAAAAGTCAATGTAACAAGACACTAATGTTGTGACATGGACAATATATTCATCCATGGGAGATGGTATAACATCCCAAGACCGAGCCCTAGTTGTAATTGTGAATGTAAATATGTTTTGTAGGCTGGTGAGCCAAGTGATTATAAGATAGAAGGCTTATGTGATGATTAGGCCGAAGATCCTAGATGCTAAAGGCCAAAGAGCATGTTTTTGTATATGTAAATACTCATATTATTAATATAAATACATCGTTGTGTGTAGACTGACCACGATAAAAGAGAATGGGGGACTAAGCTCCACTAGGTAGGGTGAGGGAAGGAGCTAAGTGTCTAGGATTAGGGGCTAAGCTAGAGGGATTACCTCTAAAGGAATAATATTATATTATTATTTCCAAAAGGCTAAGGTTGGACATAATCCGTGCTGTGCTAAGTTTCTGGGGAAAAGAGAACGAGTGTTAAGTGGAGCTCATGTAGCTTTAGGAAGACATGTGTCAACCTGAGTGCATGCAACTTATAGCTGGGAAAGCCAGCTCGTTGGGGGTTTCTCCCTCCACTCTCGCGTCGCTCCCCATTCTCTGGGTGTTCCCCTAACTTGTTTGGCCTCCATCATTGACCCCGACATCTTTCACGCACCTTTGAAACCAATAATTCATGAAGTTGACCTGTGTTTTCCTATGAAGCACAATGTATTTGTACTTTCCAAAGACGTGTTGTGCCTTACCAAATTGTGGTTTCTATCGTCACCCATGTGTTAATTGAATGTTGTTTCTATTGTTGTTGTCCTCGCCCGACTGGAATTGAGTTGAAGTGGTTGAAGAGGCAGGTTGGCAGGCCTGTGAGAAGCTCTCTCTGGGTGAGAGAGTTTGTTGGGAAGTGATTTTCTCCTAGAGAGAGAGTCCAACACCAACTACAAAGATCTGAGAATTCCTGATGTGCCCTGTTGTCGAGACCCTGCAGGAGGAAGTAGAGCAGTTGATGGACCGTGGAACAATGAAGGTGCATATTCCCAGGGTGGAACAAGCATGTGGGGAATGAGAGTCCGTTAGTAGTGTGTGTAAGAAGGCTCCTTGAGAGAATCCT
The DNA here is from genome assembly GCA_009831015.1 of Picea engelmannii. Taxonomy (NCBI): domain Eukaryota; kingdom Viridiplantae; phylum Streptophyta; class Pinopsida; order Pinales; family Pinaceae; genus Picea; species Picea engelmannii. The sequence continues at coordinate 7,711 of ML808705.1, read as the reverse complement.
TCCAGTTGCACTGTGAAGTTTTCTATAACCTCAACCTAGTCTAGGATTCCCTTGCCCTTGGGGGAGCTTAGTTCCAGCTCAGGGGTGACCCACTGCTGAGCGTGATGAGCAGCGTGGTCTAAGGTTGGGAGGTTCATGGAAGGTCTGCATGTAGTTGGTGGTCTTCTCTAAAAAGATAAGTACCATTTATGTGTTCATTTACTTGCTTTGTATTTGTACATGTTTTATATTTATGACTTTAGCCTGTATATGATGTATGTATAGGATTTATTGTTATTTCTACATTTATCTGTATATTAGCAGAATGTAATTGTCTGTTAAGTTATATATGTATGATGTTCTGCAAGATTTTCTATGTGCCATAGCCCAACAGGTCTATGGCTGGGTATGATACTTTTTGGGTTATCAGAAGCTCAATAAGAATGTGTTTTTTGGTAGCATGAACCAACTTGAGTGGCCAGGTATGTCACAATGTGGTATCCGAGTAGAAAAACAATGATAAGGTTGTTTGGGTAGCGTTATCCGACAAGGGTTGGTGGTCGGGGATGTTACAGATGGAGACTAGGGTTTGTGATAGGGCCTCAACTCTGTTCATGATGATAACGACGATGTTCTGATTAGAGGTGGTGTCGACATTGAGGGTTGTTACCAAGGTGGAAGATTGATGTCGTTAGACTGTACAGTGAACCGATGGTATTCAAATCCCTATCCAGATGGAGCATGATGGGGATCCTGATAGAGTTGACTATGATGGAGACATGGGGCATACATAAGAGGTTTTTGTAACGGATGCATACTTCATTCGATGCGAGGTGGGAAAACAAGCTCGTGATCAGATCCATCAAGGGTCATCGGATAACCATGCAAATCTGATGGGAGGGAAGGAAAATATTAAGGTGACAGAGCTTTGATTCCAAACGCATGCAAACTTTAATCAACCACATTCCAAGGATGCAGATGTAGAGAAGGTGCAGGTGAGTGCAAACATAGTTTGCTCATCCCTTCGCTCATTACTCTCAGATCTGTATTGGGTAAGCATGAGTGTTCTCTCAGTCGAGGAGTCGTTTATGCTAAGGTTGGAACCGGTCCCCCATCCTAGCCAAGAAAAAAAGAGGAAGGAATGTTGGATAATAATGGCGAAATTCCATAGTTAGAAAATTGTTATAACATATTTCTATTGTACGCTATATTAGTGTTTTAGTGGTTTTCAGATCCACAAATTTAGGAGGCTGTTAGGGGCTATCCTAGCGTATATATTTGTATGCAATTTATCAAATTGATATAGTGTGTGTGAGCATAGTCTCACTTGTCAGCCCTTGTGGCCTCACTGATTGTTGTGCATTACTCCAATTTTAAGTTGGTATCAGAGCAAACAACAAACAATGGTATGTGGCAACAGTTCACATACAAACAATTTTTCGAAGAAAAAGTTGAAGTGGAAAAGCATGGACAATCTGAAATAATTTTCAGATTGATGAAAACACCAACAAGAAGATGAAGGATAAGTAGCTGAAACATGGAATTTTCAGCAAAAGAGGAAGACTTAAATTGAAAATGCATAGAGGGTTTAGAATCTGGAAAAGGAGGAAGAGAAAAACTCACTCATACATGGAATTCAAACAAATTTTAAGGTTTTGTTTGAATTGTCCTTTGTAATGTCTGTAAGCCTAGCTAAGACTAAGACCAGAAGGCATGTTATGTATTTTTATTCTATTAAATCCATTTCTCCATTAAGGGGGAGTGTTGGATAATAATGGTGAAATGCCATAGTTAGAAAATTGTTATAACATATTTCTATTGTATGCTAGATTAGTGTTTGAGTGGTTTTTAGATCCACAAATTTAGGAGGTTGTTAGGGGCTATCCTAGCCTATATATTTGTATGCAATTTATCAAATTGATATAGTGTGTGTGAACGTAGTCTCACTTGTGAGCCCTTGTGGCCTCACTGATTTTTGTGCATTACTCCAATTTTAAGTAGGAATACCTACACCGTCTAGTTAGGGGAAATTGCCAAGACGAAAGTGTTGGAAAGCAAGAAAAAAACCGAATAAAATAGTAGTAGGGGACAACGTCTCTATGGAAGAGATACTAGAGTTAATAGGAAAAACGGCCATGGGGCACTCTTATGGAAATGTGGTTTTCCCCAAGGCTTTAGGTAACTCGATCGATGAGAACTGAATGAAACCATTGGGATATTGACCATGTTTCCACACCCTATCTAGAGGATGGATTTGCTTCAAGTTTCATTCAAGGGAGGATCTAAACAATATTTTCAGTAGGACATGGGGATGGGGACCATTCAAATTGGTATTAAAGGAATGGTCGGCTGCTTTCGATCTCGCTCGAGACCCCAGGATCCATCCAAAGTTTAGGCGATATTGGGAGAAGAAATTGGATAGACATTGGGTGTGGCTCCAAGTTTAAGTATACTTCAGAGAGGGACTACAAGACAAGATTGAGTTGGTCTGGCAAGGATTCACTTGGATTCAAAGAATCGAATACTAGAAGGTTCCCTTCTAGTGTTATGGGTGCCACAAAGTGGGGCACCTTCATGCATAGTGCAAGCACCACCATTCACAATTCCCTCCTTTCCAAAAAGTTTGGAAGAAAAAAACAGGTGAGGAATCGATGTAGAAAGGTGGAGCTCGTGCTTGAGTTGAAGAATAAAGTAGTGAATTAGTGGAACGTGTTAAGTCACCACTTCAATGATCTTCATCAACAAATGGTCAAGGTTCTTTTTTTGGTAAGGGATTAAGCCCCTTCCTTACTCTTTCAAAAGCACATTTAAATTGTCCCCTCGAAATTTGTCTGAGTCGGGGGGGAAGTTTAGGTCACCACTCTCCCTCTTTACCTCATGTCTCTCCTTGTTTTGATAGCGGGTTTTCCAAACCTCCTATTCTACCCTTTCCCCTGCACGTGAAGAGCCTTTTCCACCTTCTGAATCTCAGAAGGTCAATACCCTTTGTGTCTCATGCCTAGGGTCTCCCTCTTTGTTTGGGGAGGTATCTAAAAATAGCTAGGGTTCAAAATCCTTGGTTAAGTCAGATTAATTTATACGGTCAAAAGTCAAATATAAGAAGGAAGACAATCTTGGTGGGGGTCTGGCCCTTGAAAAAACTCCAGGTGGTCAAGCTCAGAAGTCTTATCTCTGCAAAGTGAAATTAAAATCCAAAAAGGAGGTTCAAGATGGGAGACAATCTACGATTTACAGGGCCCTTAGAGAGGGTTGGACCTTCAAAATGTTCCCCAATGATATTTCTCTCAATGAATATTCGAGGGATTGGGAGTGCCCACAAGGTTTTATCCCTCAAATGGCTAGTGAAATTGCAAAAGCCAGATGTTCTTTTTCTTCAAAAAACAATGAGTACAGGGGAAAAAGCAGAGAGTTTGCTTAGGCCTTGGCTTAGAGATTGGTATTGTTTCTCCTCCAGTTCGGATGACATGTTAGGGGGTATGCTCATAACATGGAATTTGAGGGTGGTGTGTAATAGTTCAACGCATATTTCCTCTGAACTGATGGTATAATTATGGGACCCTATCCTTAAGTTTTCTTTCAAAGTTGTTAACCTGTATGGGTCGTATTCTGAGCATATTCTTTTCTGGGATAGTTTGGTTATCTCTGGAATATTGCATGGAGACAATATAGTTTTAGGAGGTGATTTAAACTTCAACATCTCATCTAAATAAATTTGGGGGGGGGAATCCAGATGGGATCATCAAGAAGGATTTTTCTCACATTGGATTCAAAGGAATGAGTTGGTGGATTTAACTCCACTGAAGATATCCCAAAACTGGAGGAACAAGAGAAAAGGGAAGGAGTTAATTTCCAAAATACTGGATCAGTTATTAATATCGGAAAAGCTGGTGAATAATGAGTGGGATTTCTCATTAGGAATAGCAGAAGGTGGTTGCTTAGAACACATGCCCATAGTCCTAAAAATTGTTAAACCAGATAAAGCTAAATCCTTCTCGTTTAAACTAAATGACTCATGGATGAAGGAGGAGGAGTTGTAATGCTTGGTCATTAAAGAATGGGTTCCTTTATCCAGAGAGGAAGGATCCCCTTTCATAAACCAGTTCTACAACAATCTATTAAAGGTTGGAAATTCTATAAAAAAATGGGCAAAAGAAATCCAAAAGCAATCCCAACAACATCTATGTGATACAGAGAAGGCCATAAATAATCTCTTAACTGATAAACCGGCTAGGTCCCTAAGCCATGAAGAGGAAAAAGAGTTGGGATCCCTTTTGATCAGGAATTAGGATCTTCTCTTACTGGAAGAAAAAAGGTGGAGACTAAAGAGTAGGGTGACTTGGTTGAAGGAAGGTGACAATAACACCAAATACTTTCACAACATTGCACAAAGTAGAAAAACAAGGAATTCAATAAGTGAGATTAAATATTTGAATGGAACCTTGGTATACTCTCATGAGGAGATGATCAAGGATGGAAGTGAATTTTTCACTTCGTTGTTTAAAGAGAAATCAGACTGTCCCATTGAAGAAATTTTAAAAGTGATTGATCTTTTCCCTTCGAAAATTACAGAGGAGTTTAACAAAAATTTAATGGACAAATTTATGGAGTTGGAAATATTTGATACTCTGTCTGCTTTTCAAAAATAAAAGAGCCCGAGACCATATGGCATGCCAATTGAGTTTTATTTAATCTTCTACAACTTCCTTAAGGAAGATTTACTGAAACTCGTTTTATAATCTTAGGAATCTGGGTGGATTTTCGGTCCCCTCAACAAGAATTTTTTAGCTCTTATCCCGAAGTCGTCTATGCCTTCCTCTTTCTCCGATTTTCGCCTTATTTCATGTTGCAACCTTATTTATAAGCTAATATCCAAGTTCATAGAAAAAATAATTAAACCCATTCTGAGTAGCTACATTTTTGAAGAATTGTTTGGCTTTTTATTTAAACGACAAATCCATGATGCAATGTCTTTAGCCCAAGAAGCTATGCATTTCTTTCCTCTTAAAACTGGACCTCTCAAAAGCTTATGAGAAGGTCAACTAGACCTTTTTAAGGCTTTCCCTTATAAAAATGGTTATGAACCTAAGCTCTGTAAACTCGATTATGGGTTGCATTGAATCTGTTTCATTCACAGTCCTTATTATTGATGCTCCTTAAAATTTCTTTCGTTCCTCTAGGGGGCTCCGTTAGGGATGCCCCCTTTTTCCCTTTTTATTCCTTATTGTTGTAGAGAGTCTGATTTGGCTCATTTATGAAGCAAGAAGAAAAGGTTTAATATCAGGGTTCAAGCTATCAATATCAAAGGTTGTTACTCATTTACTTTTCGTCGATGATGTAATGTTGTTTGGTGCATATTCTATTAGGGAAATGCAAGCTATAAAAGCTATTCTGACCCTTTTATGCAAAGTAACAGAGATGGAGCTAAACAATAGAAAATCATCTATAAGAGTTTGTGAATTGGAAGTTGAGGTAAAAGAAAAATTGGGGGCTTTGTTCTCTATCAAAGTTTTGGATATAGAAGCAAAAATCAAGTATTTGGGCTTTATTTTAAATCCCAACTCCTACGGATATGTGGATTGAAATTGGATGACGGTTAAAGTTCAATCCATGATTGATATATGGTCAAATCGTTTCCTCTCTTGAGGGGGTGACTCATCTTAATCAAATCAATACTCTGTAGTATTCCAGTCTATTGGGTGTTGGAGTTACTTCACACACACCTAGGATTTCTTTTTCCTAAGGTTTTTGCTTATTTATTAGTCATAATTAGTCATTATCCAGTCTTCTATATTTTAGGGGAGAATATTCCACCTGGAGAATATTCTCTTTCAGTTGACACTTTAGTTTGACTAGTTGAGTTGAGTTTAGTTGTTGCATTGGTTTTGTCATTGTGCAACATTGGGATCATCACCAGCTAATGCACACTTTCCTTGGGATCATCACCAGACTGGCGCATTAACCTTGTTTCCCTGAGTCAACTCCTCACTACTCTCTATTCAGTCAGTTAACTGAAGACTAGTTGACTAGTTAACTCAACTAGGTGGCAGTTCACTCCCGTAACTACCTGGGAGACTAGACTAGGTGGCAATTTACTCCTATAATTGTTGGTTTGTGACCAAATCACTCTAGACCACCACTATGGCTCATTAGTTACTCGTGTATCCTATATCTATTGTAAATTATTCACTGTTTGAGTGTGGAATATAGTTAATGAGAATTATTCCATTCTTTCTCTCTTGCTTCTTCTTTCTTAATTTTTTTCTGTAAATGTGTGTAGTATTTTCTAGCTAGATCTATTTTGTGCAGGTTCAACACATTTACATGGTATCAGAGCCAACATACTGCTAAGAAAAAACTACACCAAATTATTTTTTGCAGGTACTGAAGATTGAAGAATGCAAAAAGATGGAATATACGTTTTACTCATCGATAATACTTCTCACGCCTCATAACTATTTGTAGTTGTAGTGTACCTTTTCACACTACCGAGGTTTTCAACCTCTCAGTTACCATTCTGTACACGGAATTTTACATAATTCGTGCAGACATTATGAGCAAATTCATTTAACACCATTAAACACATTTAAATTACAGAGTGAAACATATCTGGTTACTGCTATAATTAAACATTCCATAGCATTCCACAGTAACTCATTTACACAACGAAAAACATGATACATGAACATCGCAATGATGCCAACTGTGATAAAAACATAATTCAGATACTTATCTTTGAACAGCTATAGAATTCACCAACCAAGTGCAGGCCTTCCACGAACCTCCCAGCCTTATACCACATTGTTCATCAGCTCAAAAGTGGGTCACCCCCGAGCTGGGACCGAGCTCCACCCCAAGGCAAGGAATCCTAGGCTAGGCTGAGGTTACAGGGAAGATAACACATACACGTTCACCAGGAAGAAGCTCTCCCAGGAATCTCCCAGGCTCACTGCCCACAGTCCCTCATTCCCCACATGCCTGTTCCACCCCAGGAGAGTGCACCTTCTCTGTCACCTGGACAGTCCTTCGGATGCCAGTCTCCCTTTCCTTGGGTTATAGGAATAGACCGGACCGGAAATCTCCGAGCTCTATGGCAGCTACAGGGTTCCTTCCAGGAGTTCTCTTCTCCCTCTGCGCACTCTCTCACCTAGAGGAGTCGCTCATAGGCCAACAAGCCTCACGCAGTCCAGTACTGCGTGGTCACGTCAATCCACAGGGAACACAGACCAAGGCTTCCCAAAATGGCTCGGCAATCACAGGATGATCTCACGGTGATGATTTCAGAACAGGCTCCACGCACAGGCTAGCTCAGCATTTTCCCATACAACCACAGGATGCTTCCACTCGAATTCAACACAGGGTTCTGGTTCAGGAAATGCGCTCACGGGATTTCTCAGAGACAGACACAGACTCCACCCTCACTGGACAGGGGTGTACACGGATTCTTCAGGACAAAATACAGGCTTTCTTTTTTGTATCAGGATTACACAAAGGTCTCTTGCAGACTGGCTTTCCCACTCTGCTCTCGCTCAAGGCAGACATATCGAATGGCTGAGAACCCCCCTCACGGATTACTGCCTCTGTTTTATTTTCATGCACCAGGGTTGACACTTGTCACCCTGGGAACTGCATGTGTTCCATCCGTACACCTTCCTCCCACCACTTGGGAAATCACGGGTCCTTCCAAAAGGACTTAGGATAAAATAATGTGCACATGGCTTTTTAGGAAATAATA
>ML808704.1:80188-114389 GCA_009831015.1 Picea engelmannii | reverse complement strand
GATCTTGGTCGAAGTGTCGTTCATGCAATGGGGCCTGGAATCTATAGGAGATATTCATTCTCCATCCTTGGCGCAACACAGATGGATACTTATGGCTATGGATTACTTCACAAAATCGATCCAAGCAATTCCAATGAAGTAGGATACCAACACGGTCATCATTCAGTTTCTAGAGACCAACATCCTATCTAGGTTCGGGTGCCCTATCAAGATCATCATGGATAACACAACCGCATTTAAGTCCAAGAAAATGGAGAATTTTTGCAAGGATTACAATATAGATCTGGGACACCCTACAACGTATTACCCATAGGGTAATGGGTTAGCAGAGTCGTCAAATAAAAGCTTAACCAAGATCATTAAAAGACTCTTGCAGGACAACAAAAAGGCCTGGAATAAGAAACTCATTTACATGCCATGGGCGAACATATTCACTACCAAAAATTCCATCTCGACATCTCCATACCAAATCGTATATGGCGCAGATGTAATTTTCCCCACCTCACTATGATTTCTAGTCAGGAAGTTACTACAAGAACAAGAGGCTGAGCCAGACAAAACTTAGAGAAGAATAAATCAGTTGATTCATGCACAACAGATGAGGGAGAAGGTTTACAACTGATCACTACTTCACCAAGACAAGATGAAGAATTTTTTTGATAAGTGCTCTAAACAAGAGGAATTCCAGTTGGAGGATCTGGTGCTAAAGTGGGATGCGAGGAACGAAGATAAGGGAAAACATGGAAAATTTGATCATCGTTGGATGGGACCTTTCAGAATTGGCACATACCACGGGAACAACGCATATCTGTTAGAAGAGATTAACGAAGAATCCACTGGCGGAGGGCCTGTGAATGGAAGGTTCCTCAGACACCATCTGGTTCAATAAGGTCTGTTTCATTTTTTCCATGTCATTGTAAATAGTTGTTTCATTTTTGTTTTCAAAGAAGGCATTTTGAGTCAGTATGTTGGCAAAAAATTGAAACCTGGAGTGAAGGCCCTAATTTTATGCTGAGTTTGGTCGAAAATATGTCAAGAAGGTCTAGTTTGTGTTTTTCTTTTCCGTTGTTTCAGAGTATAGAAGTTGAATAAGGCCCAATGGTCAGGCACTTGGTCTGCTGTTCTTTTCCACCTCACTGGGAGGATAACATCCCCATTGGAGCCAGCTGTTAGCGCCATCATTTTTTTAGCTAGAGTCAGTCTTAGTCGAGTCATGGTCTATGTGTCAAAGCATGTGAGGTCAGGTACCTAACAACGAATGGGTTGAATTCAACAAGTGGTCAGTTGGCCCTTGGAGTCGGGAAGGGATGTCAGAATCAAAGCATGTGTAAGTGGTAAAGGTATTTTCCCAAAGAGTCGGGTCCTATCAGAAGAGAAGGTTTTATGTGCCAAAGGTTGAGGCAAGTTGTTAAATATAAGTCACATCGGTAGGCACAATGACCATCAAAATCTCATTATGAAGTCAGAAAGAATGAAAAATAATGGCGCTCATATCATGTATACTCTGTAGCTCTTATCAATTGTACTTTACACGCCCCAAAGTGTACCCATCGCGCTAATGTGCTGCGAAAATATTTGGCTTGCTTCGAAACCTCAAGTCACCATGGATTCAGTGTCCTCTGGCACAATTCCATCTCTCACCCGCCCAGTTATAAATTCCGGTTTCTCTGCATGTATTCTATTCACCAGACAAGTTTATGCACTGTATGTAATTATTCTCGCGAGCCCTGAATTTATCATGGTTGGAAAGTCTATTTACTTCAGTTGCATTACAGACTTGGGTCAAGCAAGATTACTGCCTTGGATCTGTGATAAATCCATTGTGCGCAGAACAAGTACGCAATGCACCATGGAAACATCCCAGAACATAAGGAAAGGTGCGCGAAATAGCAGAAATGTGGGGCCCAAACCTCAAAACTTGATGTTGGTAAATGAAGATCCAGATGTTAGAGCATCTTTTGAATAGGTCGGATGCATGGTATTTTGTAGGAAAATCAAAGGATTCAACATGAAACTGGCATAACTATTCGCGCTCAGTTTCAATGGGCTTCGCAGTAATTGCATGAATCACTTTCCAGGTAATAGATGAAACTCTGTCAGCCGCAACGAAGATCCCTCTGCATGGTGAAAGGTGGTCTATAGGCATGCCTTTGGATGCACTATGCTATGAGGAGTTCATCAAACCATACTATTTAAACGGGAAAGTCAAAGTGAGCGTTCCAATTAGATATCTGCAGGACCCCTTTCGGAAGCTCCTAAGGGCGATTAGAAAATATTTCACCTGTGAAGGGAGGTCTAATAGAATACACCCACATCACATCAGATTGTTGATGCATTTCACAGGAAGGAGACTGTTGAACCCGTCATTCTTCTTGCAACAAAGCTTCTAAGAAATGTCAGACAACATCCAAACGGAAGCAAACCATCCGAAGAAGAAACTGTTGCACATCTTGCTAATCAAATTACTGATAGTTGAGGCGATTGGGAAAAAACTAGGATTCATTTCTGCCCACAGCTGACATCCCCAGGGACCCCAAAGGAGATTCTTTTTCACCCTCAAGAAAAATAACATCCCATTGCACGGAGGCAGAAATAGGAAGGGTTGTGGAGGAAGGAAAAACATTGGAAGCCTCATCTCCCCAACAATCGATACCCCATAAGAGGGGTAGGCCAAGGAAGAACAAAGAGATTGGGGATGCCCAAGTCCTGAGTGAGCCGTGTGAAAAGTTGGACGCCGAAGAGTTACTCATCCACGCCATTCGGATGGAACCTGTCAAAGGCCCGAGTCGAGAAACCTGCGAAAAAAGGAGAAGGAAAAACACTGAAGGCACATATATTCACAAACCGTCGCAGTGGCTAAAGCAAGCGCAGCTTGCTATCGCTGAGCTATACTAGGAGAACATTAAACTAAGACAATAGTTAGCAGCGAATACCCTTGAGGCATCATCTTCACAGGGCCGAGAGGGAAATGTGACTTGGCTCAAGAGGTAGCTCAGCGAATCACAATACACAATCATCCAGCTACGTGAAGCACAAAGGATGTTAGAAGAAGGAAATGCAAAGCAATTCAAGGAATGTGGACTGGCCCTAGAAAACGTCTGTGCGGTTCTGGCCAATGCGCAGAGGAGGCTGAAAGGGAACGTGGTTCTGCAAATACAAGTACTGAATCTGAAAAGGTGAAACTGGTCTCTCAAGAGAACACTTCGGATATCAAAACTATAGACAAAGCCAAAAGCATGATCGACCAACTCTGTTTTTGTCTTCTCAAACGTGGCGTGTATTTTGTCTCCCCGTGTCTTGTTTTCCACCAGGAAGTAGGGACTCTGACAGGTACTCGTGCTACGATCATACGACATGCAATGCTGGAGATCCATCTATTACAAAGGACATGTGTACATTGGACACGTGACATTTTGAAGAAAGGTCTTGTCCCCTAGCTGGTGTTGTCATCTTGGAACCACCTGTGACAGTCCGTGGTTACCCGCCACATGCACACACCAACAAATGATCACGCAACAGAGATCAAGGTTGTTACAATGGGTGGCAGGAGTCTGACAGAGCACTCAACCATCCATATATCCTGTCAAAGGAGAAACATTGACACATCACTCCCTAATAATGAAACCTTACTGATAGCCAAACTGTCATGGAAAAGAAGTCATTTATTGTGCGATCGAGTTCAGTTAGTTTTTATTTTTAGTAAAGTGCCATACAATGAGTCATCTAGTAGAGAATATTCAGAGCCTAATTTCTAGGGATAGTAGTTAGAGAGCAAGGTAGCTGGAGCGACACACCCTTGTCTATATATTTCGTCTTTTCAATGTAAGCTAGGTTGGTTGGGAAAACAATGTAGACAATCACTATTGAATGTAGCTTTCGAACTCGATTGAAACTTAATGCAAAGGCCCTGAAGCTTTGAAGAAAAGATTGTAATGGTATCAATTTGATGTATTGTACTCTCTCTTTATGTATGTGATTTCCTATGTTCTTTATATTCATATATATATTTTGTCTAAATCAAAATGTGATTCGAATTTAGAATTCATAGTGCAGTGCTCTAGATTCATGCCATTTAGATGACTGTGTTTCTTCTAAGTGAACTCCGAATTCATCCTCAATGGTTCTCCGAATTTCTTCATGTGTTTTTCTCTCGCCACACACAACGATTTTTGATTGAAAGATTGTTTCCTACTTGGCCTTTATCCTCTCATGTTCAGTCACTAAGTCATTTGTTTATGTCGTTTTCTTAAATTGACTCCATAGCCCGAGGTCTTTCTTTCTTTCGCCAATGGAACCAAAAATATTGTAAGAAAGTGTTAAATCTAGCCAACATTTTAAAGCGATAACTTGTACAGAGACAAAGTCTCAGAGAGATCCCTCTCTAGGTAGGAAAGGCTATTTTCTGACCTCAAATTTGGTTTGTAGGTTTCTTTTGTCATTCGTTTTCTCAGCCAAACGAAATTTATAGAGCACTGACAGACACGAGGACCGAAATGTAGTCCATTGAGATGGATTCCCATGACTTGTCAGAAGTAGGCATAGGGGTGTACATGCCCTGTTTCTTAGTGGTTAGTTTGGAAATAGCGCATACGATGCAAGACCTGATATACTTTTCGATATCATGTCAAAGTTTGGGCCAGTAGAAATGTTTCTGGAATGCTTCCACTGTCTTTTCGACGCCAAAGTGTCCTGCCACCCGATTGTAGTGTGTTTACCAAATCAACTTCACGTGCTCGCTTGATGGAACATAGAGATGGACCAAACAAAACCATAGCCCCTCCTGAAGATGGAAATTAACGACCACTGAGTTTTCTCCCAACATTTGGTAGGTGGTGGAGAAGTCAGGGTATGTCTCATAGAGGTGGGGCCATCCGGAGGTCTCATGGCCGCAAGAGTCTATCAATGTGGTGAGTGTCTCTACTGGAGGTCGGCTAAGGCAATCAACAACTCGGTTGGTACTTCCTATTTTATACTTGATGTTGAGGTGGAACTGCTGTAAGTATGTGCACCACTTCTGATGGCGGTCATTTTGCAATTTGCTTTGGGTCTGCATGAACTGTAGTGGCTTATGATCAGTGTGGATGACTGTCTCCTTCCCCATAATGTAATGTCTCCATTGGTGGCAAGATTTCACAATGGAGTACATTTCTTTGTCATAAGTAGGGTACTTATGGACAATACCTGATAGTTCCTCACTATGATACGCCACAGGGTGGCTGTGTTGAGTGAGAACGAACCCCACAACATAGTCTGAAGCATCTATCTCCATCTCAAAGGGATGCTATAGGTATGGTAATGAAAGTACCGAGGATGAGCACAAACGATGTTTCAAGTCATCGAAGGTTTCTTAGTTGGATAGGCCCCACAAAAAAATTTCTGTACCACCATCCCTGGTTAAATGGCTGAGGGCCCATGCGATATGAGAGAATCCCAACACGAACCTGCGATAGAAATTGGCGAGGCCCAAGAAGCTTCGAAGCTCAATGAGTATGGTTGGGGATGGCCAGTCACAGATGAGCCAGATATTGGCTGGATCCACATGCACACCATGCTGATCAACAATGTAGCCTAATTAATGGACCCTGTCTATGTCGAAGGGGCATTTTTCCAAGTTTGCATATAGTTTGTGCTGTCGCATTTTGTGCAAAACCTGCTGAATATGCTGCAAGTGTTCTTCCCAAGTCTTGATGTAGATGAGGATGTCATCTAGATACACCATTACAAAAGTACTAGGGAAAGGTCGCAAGATATCATTCATCATCCTCATAAAAGTTGTTGTACCATTTTTCAAACCAAAGGGCATGACCAACCATTCAAAAAGACCTTATTTTGACTTGAAGGCGATCTTCCATTCATCTGTCTCTTCTATTGGGACCTGGTGGTAGCCAGACTTTAGATCAATCTTATTGAAGTATTTGGCCCTTGTGAGATGATCAAGGAGGTCGTCGATTCAGGGAATTGGGTACCGGTTCCGGACTGTGATTTTATTCAAGGCCCAGGAATCAATGCAGAGTCGCCAAGTCTTGTCTTTCTTCTGCACTAGTATGATTGGGATCCCAAAAGGCAATGAGATGGGATGGATGTTCCCCTTGTAGAGAATTTCTTGGATCTACCTCTTGATCTCCTCGTTTTCTAACAGAGAGTGATGGTAGACGCGGTGCGCCTAGGGTCAGATCGATGGGATGCTTGACCTGGCAGTGTAGAGGTACCCCGATAGGAGAGGAGAAGATATCTGAGTATTATTCCATGACCCTATCCACTTGATTCTATTGTGTGGAGAGATTGGTCATGGAGGCTTTGGATGTGGCTACGATATTTCGCTTACTTTGAGAGTGAATCACAAAGAAGAAAAGTTTCTTGGTATGAGAGATGACCTTCCTACATTTCTTGGAAAATATGAAGGAAATAACAGTAGGAGGTACTGCCTCGAGTATCTTGTAAAATTTCCTATTCAAAGTAATAATAACAGTGCGAGGCCTAGACTCATATACAACATGAATTTTCCATAAATAAGGTTGGCCCAAAAGAACATTACAAACTTTGAGAGGAGCAATATCACACACTACCTCATATTTGAAGGGCTCGATGTCATACGACAATTGACATTGTTGGCTGACGTAGAGATCGCTTCCTTGGCGGAGACATCCAATGGTATAGGGCTGTAGGTGTGGGGTTTTCGGTAGGGCTAGCCGCTTAACGACCTCTACTGAGATGAGGTTCTTCTGGCTATCGCTATCAATGCTGAAGTGGAGTAGGGTGCCTTTTACCCACATCTGTGAATGGAAAAGGCACTCACCTTATTCTAGCTCGCCTGGTTCACCAAAATGGATCTTGGTGGTAGCAACGGTGGAACTCGGTTCCACGTCAATAATCTGCCTTTCCATTTCTAGTTCTGACTCAGATTCATAACCCACATCTTATTCAGAGGATTTCACTTCGTCCACCAGTGACTTCTATGAGAGACAATCAACAGTGTTATGCCAAGGGATCTTATGGAAGTTGAACCAGTTCCCGGTATCCTTCTTTGTCTTTTCAGTGTCGTTCTTTGCTTGCGGCTTGGATTGGTTGTCTTGATATTGTCCATATTTTTTTTGCGATGGGTTCCCAGACCCAAATTGTTGGGTCTTTTATTTGAGCTTCTGCTTGATTTTGATGACATATTGATAGGCCGTGCCCAAGGACGATATGTATAGAAATTCCTTTTCAATTTGGATGTATCTATGCAGAGCATCGTGATACATGAGGACCATATATCACTCTAAATCTTTGATACCTAGCTTGGTGCGAAGGGTATGGAAGATATTTGTGAAATCTGGTACTACTTGATCTCTTTCTTGCCACAATGTGGTCCATTTGGTATACAATTCGTCATAACTTCTGACATGGTAGTATTGATCCTTAATAGCATCCCTGAAGGATCTCTTTCTTGATCTCTTTCTTGCTGCAATATGGTCCATTTGGTATACAATTCGTCATAATTTCTGACATGGTAGTATTGATCCTTAATAGCATCCTTGAAGGATTCCTAGGTGGTCACGACTGTAAATAATGAGGGTTCCTCCGTTTCCTTTTGCTCACAGAGAGTTTCCCACCAATCTTTGACATGGGGAACGACTTTGAGGAGCGCAAAACTAATTTTTTCTCTATTTGAAAAGTTATTGACAAAAAAATACCCTTCTAGTAGATTCAACCACTTGTTTATAGCATCTGCATCTATCTGACCTTCAAATATAGGAATATCGAAGGTGATTTGTATCTTTAAGGGGGCGATGCCTCCACTCGAGGAACATGCGTCTCCTGTTGGTAGCCATCGAAGGATTTACACACAACTATCCATCATGTTGTTCCTCTGTTGCATGAGGGATTCCTCAAGATTTTTTTTGAAAGGATCTCTTGTCCTGTCATATTTATTTTCTCCTGCCATGAGAGGTCGGTTGGGCATGTGAGAGCTTTTTTCCTCAAGAGGAGCAAGCTCGAGACGCAATTCTTTGTACCCTGGCCTCGTTGGGGACATGCATTAAGACGACAAGGTGAAGACCGCTCTGATACCACTGATCCATATTTTATGAGAAGAACGAAATGAACACAGATTATAAAATTGTGCTTCACACATAATAATAGAGATACAATAAAATTGGTTTTCTATTCAATAAGGAAATAAGCTGAAACTATAAAATGCAGCAAAAAACAAGCTTGCTGGAATGGTGGCGACTTGTATCTGAGAAGAGATGTGATGCCTGCACTCATTTGCATGAATATCATTACAATGAGGATATGAAGGCCTTTTTACAATAAACAAGAATACCCAAAACCCTAGACATCCAAAATCCTAACCCTAGGAGTTGAAGCACCAAAAGTCACGTGGGCCCCGTTTGGGTAAGTTAGTACATCAACTTCCTGGGGTTGTAACTTTTGCATACGATCTCTGTTTTAGGCACATGATAGCCCATTGGAAAGGTATATCTGAGGACTATACATTTTTCTGCTATCTATCATAGGGTGTTTTTATTGTGGCAAGCCCTAAAAACACTGTTTAGGGCCTCAAAATGGCCCCGCAAGTCAGGGACCCGAAAAGTAGGAAAAAAACTGCCAAATTAGAAAAATGCCAAAATGAACCAGGTGGAATAGGTGGGAGGACACCGAAATCCACTTGGATCAATCGTACCACCTTAGGAATCAATGGTATCCATTGCGTTGAGTTCCCCCATCAGACGAGGAATTTTTTGTTGAATTTGACCCCGAGTGAGTCACTTGCCTTGGTGCATGAACTTCCCTGCGTTGATAGCTCGATAAAGATGGATCCTTTGCTATCGGGTGCCCTTGATTTGTTTGTCCAAAATATGATCATTTGATGCATGTTGCATGCAGTGAGGGTTGAGCTATGTTGGTGTCAACTACTCTTCTATGTCTGAGGTGTCCAATAATGGTGGGAAATATGGCCCAAGGAGAGCCACGTTGAAGACTGGGTGCAGGCCAAGGAAAGGGGGAATGTTGAGCTCAAAAGCATTGTCACCCACATACTTGGTGATGGTGTATGGCCCATACCAGAGTGGGCGAAGCTTCCGATGGGGCCTTGTAAGGCATTCTTTCTGCAAGTGCAACAAAACTTTGTCCCCACCTGAAACTTATGTGGCACTCGCTGTTGATCATGGCGCTGCTAGTACTTGGCATTTAACTTCTGTAAAATATATTGAACCTGTTGGCAGATGTGATGGATCTGCTCAATGAACCGGGTGGATTTGTCAACTTCTGGTGGAGCAGGGGATGAGTAGGACGAGGTGGTCGCCAAGGGTTGTGCAACATCCAAGGGGCCCAATGGTTGGAATCCCAACCCCACCTGATAGGGGTTGTGGCCAGTTGAGATATGTAGGGCTTGACTGTAGCTATGATGAAAACAAGGAAGAATCTCATCCCATGTTCAGGGGTGATAGGAATTTCACATGCGTAGGATATGTACAATCATCTGATTAATGACCTCAGTTTGGACATCTTTCTGGGGGTGGAAGGCAGTGGATTTTGTGAGCTTGGTATCCAGTAGTGACCAAAGGCTAGACCATAATGTGCCGAGGAACTGACTGTATTGATCTAAGACAATGGCTTGTGGGATCCCAAAGTGTACTCAGATGGGTTCAAAGAAGAGCCTGGCAGTGGCCTCTACAGTGATGTTCTTCTTGCATGCAACCAAAATCACCATCTTGGAAAAGCGATCAACAACCAAAAAACACAGTCATTGCCATTCTTGGTGGATGGGAGGCCCGACATGTAGTCCATTGAGATGGATTCCCATGGCTTGTCAGGAGTAGGCAGAGGGGTGTACAATACATGTTTTTTAGTGGTCAGTGTGGCAATAGTGTAGGCGGTGTAGGACGTGATATACTTGCCGACATCCTGTCGAAGTTTCGGCAAGTAGAAATGTTTTTGCATCATTGCCACTGTCTTTTCGATGCCAAAGTGTCCTACCACCCGACTGTAGTGAGATTTGTAAATCAACTTCACATGCTAGCTTGATGGAACATAGAGATGGCCCAGATGACACAACAACCCGTCCTAAAGATGGAAATTAGCGACCACTGAGTTTGCTCCCAACATTTAGTAGGTGGTGGAGAAGTTAGGGTTTGACTTATAGAGGTGGGGTCATTTGAAGGTCTCATGGCTGCAAGAGTCTAGCACCATGGTGAGGGCCGCAACTGGAGGTCAGCTAAGGCAATCAAAAAATCGATTGGTACTTCCTATTTTATACTTGATGTTGAGGTGGAACTGTTGTAAGTATGTGCACCACTTTTGATGGCGGTCATTCTACAATTTTTCTTGGGTCGACATGAACTGAAGTCGATTATGATAAGTGTGGATGACTGTTTCCTTCCCAAAAATGTAATGTCTCCACTGGAGGCAGGCTTGCACAATGGATTACATTTCTTTGTCATAAGTAGGGTACTTACGGACAACATATGACATTGTCTCACTATGATATGCCACGGGGTGGCCCTGTTGAGTGAGAAGGATGCCGACATCATAGTCTGAAGCATCTGTCTCGATCTCAAAGGGATGTTACAGGCCCGGTAATGAAAGTACTGGGGATGAGCACAAACACTTCTTGAAGTCATCAAAGTCTTGTTATTGGGACAGGCCCCACACAAATTTTTCCTTACTGCCACCCCTGGTTACTTGGCTAAGGGCCCACGTGATATGAAAGAATCCCAACATGAACATGCGATAGAAATTGGTGAGGCCCAAGAAGCTTCGAAGCTCAGTGAGTGTGGTTGGGGATGGACATTCAAAGATGACCCAGATCTTGGCTGGATCCACATGCACACCATGCTGATCAACGATGTAGCCTAATTAATGGACGTTGTCCATGCCAAAGGAGCATTTTTCCAAGTCTGCATATAGTTTGTGCTATCACAGGGTGTGCAGAACCTACAAAATATTATGCAAGTGTTCCACCCAAGTCTTGATGTAGATGAGGATGTCATCTAGAAACACCACTACAAAATTACTGGTGAAAGGTCACAAGATATCATACATCATCCTAATAAAAGTTGTTGGAGTATTTGTCAAACCAAAGGGCATGACCAACCTTTCAAAAAGACCTTCTTTTGACTTGAAGGTGGTCTTCCATAGATCTATGTTTTTTATTGGGATGTGGTGGTAGCCAGACTTGAGATCAATATTACTGAAGTATTTGGCCCCTATGAGTTGATCAAGGAGGTCATCAATTAGAGGAATCAGGTACCAGTTCCAGACTATGATTTTATTCAGAGCTCGATAATCAATGCAGATTCACCAGGTCCAGTCTTTCTTCTGCACCGGTACTATTGGGCTCCAATAAGGCGATGAGATAGGACGGATGTGCTCCTTGTGGAGAAGTTCTTGGATATACCTCTTGATCTCCTCATTTTCTAATAGAGAGGGGAGGTAGACTGGCCCATTGGGTAGCGGTGCGCATGGGGTTAGATCGATGGGATTCTTGACTTGGCAGTGCAGAGGTACCTCGGTAGGAGAGGAGAAGATATCTGAGTATTCTTCCAAGACCTTATCCACTTGCTTTTGTTATGTGGAGAGATCGGTCGTGGAGGCCTTGGATGTGGTTGCGATCTTTTGCTTACTCTGAGAAAGAATCACGAAGAGGAAAAATTTACCGGTCTGAGAGATGACCGTCTTGCATTGCTTGGTAGAGATCAAGGAAATAACAGTAGGAGGGACTGCCTCAGGTATCCTGTAAAATTTCATGTTCAAAGTAATAATAACACTACGAGGCCTAGACTTATATAAAGCATGATGTTTCCATAAATAAGGTTGGCCCAAAAGAACATTACAAACTTTGAGGGGAGAAACATCACACAATACCTCGTCTTTGAAGGGCTTGATGTTGTACGACAGTCGACATTGTTGGCTGACGCAAAGATTGCTTCTTTGGTGGAGCCATCTAATGGTGTAGGGTTACGAGTGCGACGTTGTCGACAGGGCCAACCACTTGATGACCTCTGCTGAGATGAGGTTCTTGTGGCTACCGCTATAAAAAATGAAGTGCAACGGGGTTCCTTTTACCCACATCTATGAATGGAAAAGGTACTCGCCTTCTTCTGGCTCGTCTGGTTCACCATATTGAAGCTTGGTGGTAGCAAAGGTGGCACTAGGTTCCGCATCAATGATCCGTCTTCCCATTTCTGGTTCTGAATTAGAATCATAACCCACATCTGATTCACAGTATTTCACTTCGGCCACCAACGACTTCTTTGAGTGGCAATCAACAGTGTTATGCCAAGGGCTCTTATGGAAGTCGCACCACTTCCCAGTATCATTCTTTGTCTTTCTGGGGACCTTCTTTGCTTGCGGCTTGGACTGGTTGTCTTGATACTGTCCATATTTTATTTGTCCTTTGTTATGTAGGTTGGGGTTGCCCTTTCCTGGTTTTTGCCGTGAGGGGTTCCCAGGCCCAAATTGTTGCGTCTTTTGTTTGAGTTTCTGCTGGATTTTGATGACATATCGATATGCCGTGCCCAAGGATGAGATGTACAGAAATTCAATTTCAGTCTGGATGTATCTATGCAGAGAAACTCGATACTTAAGCACCAAATGTCGCTCTGAATATTTGATACCTTGCTTGGTGCGCAGAGTAAGGAAGATATTTTTGAAATCTGACACTGCTTGGTCTCTTTCTTAACGTAGTGTGGTCCATTTGGTATAGAATTCATCATAACTTCTGATAGGGTAGTATTGTTCCTTAATAACATCCCTGAATGATTCCTATGTGGTCAAAATTGTAAATAATGAGGGTTCCTATGTTTCCTTTTGCTCACATAAAGTTTCCCACCAATCTTTGACATGGGGGACGACTTTGAGGAGCACAAAAGTAAATTTTCTCTATTTGAAAAGTTATGGACATAAAAATATCCTTCTAGTAGATTCAACGACTTGTCTACAACATCTGCGTCTATTTGACCTTCAAATATAGAAATATTGAATTTGATTTGTACCTTGAAGAGGGTGGTGCCTCTGCTTGAGGAAGATGCATCACCTGTTGGTAGTCATTGAAGGATTTATGCGAAACTATCCATCATCTCATTCTTATGTTGCATGAGGGATTCCTCAAGAAACATTTTGAAAGGATCTCCTATCCCTTCATCTTTCTTTTCTCCTGCCATGCGAGGTCATTTGGGCATGCAAGAGATTTTGTCCTCAAGAGAAACAAGCTTGAGACCCAATTCTTTGTACCCTGACCTTGTTGGGGACATGCATTAATATGAAAAGGAGAAGACTGCTTTGACACCGCTGATCCATATTTTATGAGTAGAATGAAATGAGTATAGATTATTATAATATTCTTAATACATAATAACAAAGATACAGTAAAACATGTTTTCTATTCAATAAGGAAATAAGCTCAAACTGTAAAATGCAGTGGAAAACAAGCTTGCTGGAATGGTGGTAGCTTGTCTCTGAAAAGAGATGTGATGACTGCGCTCATTTGCAAGAAGATTATTACAATGAGGATCTGAAGACATTTTTACAAGACTGGGTGGAAATATGGCTGAAGGAGAGCCACGTTGAAGACTGGGTGTAGGCCAAGGAAATGGGGAATGTTGATCGTAAAAGCATTGTCACCCACATCCTTGGTGATGGTGTATGGCCCATATCAGAGTGGGCGAAGATTTCGATGGGACCCTGTAAGGCATTCTTTCTACAAGTGCAACCAAACTTTGTGTCCCACCTGAAACTTATGTGGCACCCGGTGTTGATCATGGCGCTGCTTGTACTTGGCATTGGACTTTTGTAAAATATCCTGAACCTGTTGGGAGATGTGCTGAATCCATTCAATGAATCAAGTGGATTTGTCAGCTTCTAGTGGAGCACAAGACGAGTCAGTCGAGGTGGTCACCAGGGGTAGTGAAACATCCATGGGGCATAATTGTTTAATCCCAACCATGCCTAAAATGGGTTGTGTCCAGTTGAGCTACGTAGGGCTCGATTGTAGCTACGTTAGACATATGGAAGACTCTCATCCCATGTGCGGGGGTGCTTGGAATTGTACATGCGTAGGATATGTATGATCATCTGATTGATGACCTCAGTTTGGCCATCTATCTGGGGGTGGAAGGTAGTGGATTTTGGGAGCTTGGTATCCAGCAATGACCAGAGGCTCAACCAAAATGTGCTGAGGAACCAACTGTCTCAATCTGATACAATGGTTTGTGGGATACCAAATTGTTACCATACATGTTCAAATAATAGCTTAGCAGTGGCCTCAACATTGATGTTCTTCTTGCAAGCGGCCATAATCGCCATGTTGGAAAAGAAATCAACAACCACAAAACCACAGTCATTGCCCCTCTTGGTGGATGGGAGGCCCGACATGTAGTCCATTGAGATGGATTCCCATGGCTTGTTAGGAGTAGGTAGAGGGGTGTACAGGCCCTGTTTCCTAGTGGTCGGTTTAGCAACAACACAGGCGATACAGGCCCTGATATACTTGTCAACATCCCGTCGAAGTTTTGGCCAGTAGAAATGTTTCGACAACACTGCCACTATCTTTTCGACACCAAAGTGTCATGCCACCCGACTGTAGTGAGATTCCCAAATCATCTTCACGCGCTCTCTTGATAGAACACAGATATTTCCCAGACAACACAACAACCCTTCTTGAAGATGGAAATTAGTGACCACTGAGTTTGCTCCCAACATTTGGTAGGTGGTGGAGAAGTCGAGTTCTGTCTTATCGAGGTGGGGCCATCCGTAGGTCTCATGGACGCAAGAGTCTAGCACCATGGTAAGTGCCACAACTGGAGGTCATCTGAGGCAATCAAAAACTATGTTGGTACTTCTTGTTTTGTACTTGATGTTGAGGTGGAACTACTGCAAGTATGTGGACCACTTCTGATGGCGGTCATTTTGCAATTTTCCTTCGGTTTGCATGAACTGTAGTGGCTTGTGATCAGTGTGGATGACTATCTCCTTCCCCAGAATTTAATGTCTCCACTGGTGGCAGGTTTGCATAATGGAGTACATTTATTTGTCGTAATTAGGGTACTTACCAACAACATATGACAATGTCTCACTATGATACGCCACGGGGTGGCCGCGTTGAGTGAGAACGATGCCCACAACATAGTCTGAAGAATCTGTCTCAATATCAAAGGGATGTTGTAGGTCCAATAATGAAAGTACTAGGGATGAGCACAAACACTGCTCCAAGTAATCGAAGTCTTGTTGTTGGGACAAGCCCCACACAATTTTTTCCTTACTTCCACCCTTAGTTACTTTGCTGAGGGCCCATGCGATATGAGAGAATCCCAACACGAACTTGCGATAGAAATTGGCGAGGCCCAAGAAGCTCTGAAGCTCAATGAGTGTGGTTAGGGCTAGGTAGTCACAGATGACTTGGATCTTGGCTGGATCCACATGCACACCATGCTAATCAATGATGTAGCCTAAGTAATGGACCCTGTCCATGCTGAAGGAGAATGTTTCCAAGTTTGCATATAGTTTGTGCTGCCACAGGGTGTTCAGAACCTGCTGAATATGCTGGAAGTGTTCTGCCCAAGTCTTGCTATAGATGAGGATGTCATCTAGATACACCACTACAAAAGTACTGGTGAAAGGTCGCAGGATATCGTCCATCATCCTCATAAAATTTGCTGGATCATTTTTCAAACCAAAGGGTATGACCAACCATTCAAAAATACCTTCTTTTGACTTGAAGGCGGTCTTTCATACATCTGTCTGTTCTATTGGGACCTGGTGGTGGCTATAATTTAGATCAATCTTACTGAAGTATTTTTCCCCCGTGAGCTGATCAAGGAGGTCGTCGATTCGGGGAATTGGGTACCGGTTCCAGAATGTGAGTTTATTCAGAGCCTGGTAATCAATGCTGAGTCGCCAGATCTTGTCTTTCTTTTGCACTGGTACGATTGGGCTCCCATAAGGCAATGAGCTGGGACGAATGTGCCCCTTTTGGAGTAGTTCTTGGATCTACCTCTTAATATCCTCATTTTATAACAGAGAGCGGCGGTACACTGACCCATTGGGTAGCGACCTGACAGTGCAGAGATACCCCGGTAGGAGAGGAGAAGATATCTGAGTATTCTTCCAGGACCTTATCCACTTGCTTTTGTTGTGTGGAGAGATCTGCCACAGAGGCCCTGGATGTGGCTGCAATATTTTTCTTACTCTGAGAGTGAATCACGAAGAAGACAAATTTCCTGGTCTGAGAGATGACCTTCCTTTATTGCTTGGTAGAGATCAAGGATATAACACTAGGAGGGACTGCCTCAAGTACCCTGTACAATTTCCTGTTCAAAGTAATAATAACACTACAAGGCTTATAATAATAACACTATGAGGCCTAGACTCATATAAAACATGATGTTTCCATAAATAAGGTTGGCCCAAAAGAACATTACAAAATTTGAGAGGAGAAACATCACACAATACCTCCTCTTTGAAGGGCTCGATGTCGTAAGGTAGTCGACATTGTTGGCTGACGCAAATATTGCTTCCTTGGCGGAGCCATCCAATGGTGTAGGGATATGGGTGCGACGTTGTCGATAGGGCCAACCACTTGATGACCTCTGCTGAGATGAGGTTCTTCTGGCTACCACTATCAACGATGAAGTGCATGGGGTGCCTTTGACCCACATCTGCGAATGGAAAATGTGCTCTCCTTTTTCTGGCTCATCTGGTTAACCATGTTGGAGCTTGGTGGTATAAATGGTGGAAATCAGTTCTACGTTAATGATCCATCTTCATATTTCTAGTTCTGACTCAGATTCAGAACCCACATCTGATTCAGGGGATTTCACTTCGGCCACCAACGACTACTTTGAGCAGAAATCAATAGTGTTATGCCAAGGGCTCTTAAGGAAGTCACGCCACTTCCTGATATCCTTATTTTTCTTTCCAGTGTGCTTATTTTCTTCCGGATTGGACTGGTTGTGCTAATACTGTCTATCTTTTCTCTGTCCTTTGTTTTGTAGGTTGGGGCCTCCCTTTCCTGGTTTTTGCTGCGAGGGGTTCCTCAACCCAAATTGTCACATGTTTTGTTTGAGCTTCTACTCGATTTCGAAGGCATATTGATATGCCATGCCCAAGAAAAAAATGTCCAGAAATTCCATTTATGTCTAGATGTATCTATGTAGAGCACAACGATACTTTATCACCAGATGTCGCACTGAATATTTGATACCCAACTTGGTGCGCAGAGTATGGAAGATATTTTTGAAATCTAGCATTGCCATAGTGTGGTCCATTTGGTATACATCATGACTTCTGACAGGGTGGTATTTTTACTTAATAACATCCCTGAAGGATTCCCAGGTAGTCGCAACTGTAAATAATGAGGGTTCCTCTGTTTCCTTTTTCTCACAAAAAGTTTCCCACCAATCTTTGACACGGGGAACACCTTTGAGGAGCACAAAAGTAATTTTTTCTTTATTTGAAAAGTTATGGACAAAAAAATACCCTTCTAGTAGATTCAACCACTCGTCTACAACATCTGCATCCACTTGATGTTCAAATATAGGAATATTGAAGTTGATTTGTACCTTGAAGGGGGCGGTGCCTCTGCTCGAGGAAGATGCGTCCCCTGTTGATAGCCGCCAAAGGATTTACACAAAACTATCCGTCATCTCGTTCCTCTGTTGCATGAGGGATTCCTCAATCAACATTTTGAAAGGATCTCCTGTCCCATCATATTTCTTTTTTTCTGCCATGAGAGGTCGTTTGGGTGTGGATATATTTCGTCCTCAAGAAAAATGAGCTCGAGACCCAATTCTTTGTAGCCTGACCTCGTTGGGGACATGCATTAAGATGACAAGGAGTAGACCACTCTGATACCACTGATCCAGATTTTATGAGAATAATGAAATAAATACAAATTATTAAATATGCTTAACACAAAATAACAAAGATACAATGAAGCTAGTTTTCTATTCAATAAGAAAATAAGCTGAAACTGTAAAATGCAGCGAAAAACAAGCTTGCTGGAATGGTGGCGGCTTGTCTCTAAGAAGAGATGTGACGGTTGTGCTCATTCAAAAGAAGATCATTACAATGAGGATTTGAAGGCCTTTTTACAATAAACAGGAATTTCAAAAACCCTAGACATCCAAAAACCTAACCCTAAGAGATGAAGCGCCAAAAGTCGTGTGGACCCCGTTTGGGTAAGTTAGTATATCAACTTCCCGGGGTCGTAACGTTTGCATGCGATCTCCGTTTTAGGTGCACAATAGCCTGTTGGAAAGGTCTATCTGATGAATACATTTTTTGATGTCTATATATGGTGAAGATTTATTGTGGCGAGCCATAAAAACCCTGTTTAGGGCCTCAAAAAGGCCTCACAAGTCAGGGACCCGAAAACTAGGAAAAAAATGCAAAACTGCAAAATTGCCAAAATAAACAAGTTGGAATAGGTGGGAGGCCACCAAAATCCATATGGATCAATCTTCTCACCTTAGGAAGCAATGGTCTCCATTGCGTTGAGTTACCCCAACAAATGAGGAAATTTTTGCTGAATTTGGCTCCGGGTGAGCCACTTGCCTTGTTGCAAGAGTTGCCCTTCTTTGACAACTCGATAAAGCTAGATCCTTTGCTGTCAGGTGCCCTTGATTTGTGTGTCCACAATATGATCACTGGATGACTTTTGTGAGCATTCAAGGTTGAGCTCTGTTGGTTTCAACTGCTCTTCTATCTCTGAGGTGTCCAATAATGGTGGGAAATATGTTCGAAGGAGAGCCACATTGAAGACTAGGTGCAGGCCAAGGAAAGGGGGAATGTTGAGCACAAAATAATTGTCACCCACATCCTTGGTGATGGTGTATGGCCCGTACCAGAGTGGGCGAAGCTTCCGATGGGGCCTTGTAAGGCATTGTTTCTACAAGTGCAACCAAACTTTGTCTTCCACCTGAAACTTATGTGGTACCTGATGTTGGTCATGGCACTGCTTATACTTGGCATTGGACTTCTCTAAAATATCCTGAACATGTTGGCAGATGTGATAGATCCACTCAATGAACCAGGTGGCTTTTTCATCTTCACGTGTAGCAGGGGATGAGTCAGCCGAGGTGGTCACCAGGGGTAGTGCAACATCCATGGAGCCCAATGGTTGGAATCCCAACCCCATCTGAAAGGGGATGTGGCTAGTTGAGCTATGCAAGGCTCAGTTGTAGCTATGTTGGACATAGGGAAGACTCTCATCCCATGTGTGAGGGTGCTTGGAATTTTACATGTGCAAGATATGTACGATCATCCGATTGATGACCTCAGTTTGGCCATCTGTCTAGGGGTGGAAGGGAGTGGATTTTGTGATCCTTTAGTAGATAAATAGGTTTATATGTATGGAGGCCATATTTAGTAAATAAGGCCCATGTAGTATTGTGAAATAAATAATTGTAAGAAGGCTTAATAGAAGGTTTTTTCTACTAGAAATTTCTTAGAAGGTATATAGAACTATATAAAGAAGTATAAGCAATGTAATGATATGTCTTATGAAGTATATTGTAATCGAAAACCTACTCCTCTATAGGTTTCCCCTCGAAGAGGCAAGTGAACATTTCCCTCATAATAAAGGTGTAACTATATATGGTATTCTAGTTATTCTATTGCATATTGTTGTTCTAATTTGTCATTTATACAATAAATATAGCTATACTCTATAATTTCTTCTCTAAATATTTAAATTTTCTAATAAACAACACCAAAATCTATGACCTCTATGTCTATTAATACGTTTTTTCTCACCGACTCAATGGGGACATTTTGGTAAAGGCCTTTTGGTTGGGATGGTCAACTGTCATAATCCCTAAGGGTAATGGTTGAGGGTGTAAGCTCTCGGTAGCCTAACTTCTTCCATATTGTGGTGGAAATGATGCAAATAGATTCTCCCTCATCCATGATATAACGATGGATGGTAATGTTCATGATTAAGACATGGATTTGGAAAACCACAGGGGATGGTCACCTAGGATTGTAATTATCCAAATAAAGGGTTATTAATCTAGAATTAGAAAGGTAAAATCCCCCCAATGTTGATAGAAATGCCTTACTTTAATAATGATAGGTCTATAGGAACTTTAGAACCAACATGGCTACAAGGTATTGAGCCAAATCATCAATGATTATGTACTTATGGGTGGCCCTTACATGAGGGTCATAAGTAATACATCATATAGGAGGAAGCTTTGGTACACATGGTTTGGGGTCACTGCTAGGGCATGGAATCATCAAGTGACCATTAATGGGTATTTGGGTGGTTTTTGGATTGGTTGGAATCAAGTTAGGGGGCATACCATATTGTCCATTATAGGTTTAGAGATGAACCTCTATGGAGTTCATGTAGATATTCTTATAGGAAATGTATCCTATTTGAGAAAGACTCATTGGTGGGTATGATATTGATGGTTGGGAGGAGTTTATGGCTTATTATTAGTTGGATACAACTCCTTACTCAGGAAAGGGGTTGCACAAAACAACTAGTTGAGGTTGTGTAGGAAATGGTTGTGGAGGGAAACTTATCCCTTGTGGAGGGTTATGGTCCTAGTTAGACGTCATATCCTTAATTCATTCATATTCCATCATTGATGGGAAATGATGAATGTAGTGAAAAAACTCACCACACAATTCACAAGAGAAATCATTCCTAAGACCCTTGTTCTTTGCTTTCTTAGGTTGGTTTTTGTTACTGGTATTTTGGTTCTAGTTTCTTGAATTATAATTTATTATAGTGTTGCTGGGTGGGTTGGGGGAATTTCCGCCTAGTACTTGGGGTGGATTGTGTTGTTTGTTTTCCCCCTTCTTCTTTCCCTTATTCTCTAAGTTTGAGGGATTGAATAATTTCATATTTTCAAATGCTTGAATTTGTTGAGCAGGCGAAGGTTGAAAAACTATAACATTGGTGTGCTATGTAAGGGATCATGGTGCAATAACAATTGATGAAGGACCAGATAATGGGTAGTAAGGATTTTCCTATGGGGAAAATGTATATGTTCTATAATGTGGACCCACCTATGCTATAGTGTTGACTATTACATGAGGGTCCTTACATGTGCAATGAAGAATGCTAGCCAAAGGGGGGCATGCCAGGCCCTGGGAGTGATGGATTGAGTCCACCTTGTCTATTGGATGGACTAGTGTAAGTCATGTTATGATTCCTATATGAAGTGCTAGTAGCACTCTAAGAAGTTATGGTTCCACCATAATGATTGGTGACATAACAAGATGGTTTTCCATATGGGTGGTTGATGTGGGTCATTGACCTTATCAGTCCTTCAAATGAATGAGATGTCGTGGTAGTCTCTCATTTAAATGGGTGAGGATGGAGGGCATTGGGGATAACCATGTATAAATACACCAAATAAGCATAGATGAGGTCATATGTTGTTCTTTGAGGATGGCCTTATCCCCTGTCTCAAACATGGTGGTGGATATGTCATTGGTGATTAAGGGTAAGAGAGATTTAAAAAACCAATCCAATAGAATTTTTTCTTTGAATTCGATCGTATAGAAGCTACGTATTTAACGCCACTCATGGATGTGATCCACAATGCATGTGGAAGTTGCTTTCTAAAAATCAGTAAGAATTTCCAATCATGTGTCATGATAGACTGATAACTGGAAAAATGCCAAGATTTTTTTTGTTAATGACACAAAGTTTGCATGTGATCCTACTGCATCATTAATGTACCACCTGAGCGATGGTTTGGAATTGGTTCTTTGGAATAAACTAATTTTAATGGTATCAAATGTTATTTTATTGAATGAGCACCATGAATGAAATCTCATGATATGGTTGGTTGGTTCCTCAACATGATCTTCCCTAAAATTTTGGAATATCCAAAGGGAGTTTGGTTGGCATGGGTTGTCAATTTGGGTCATGTAAAATGGGATCATTGGTGATATTCATAAAATAAAGGAGATTTAAACTAGCCATATATGGTAAATGAGGAGACTAATATTTTGGTGACAATTGTGGTGGAGGTGGTGGTTACACCTACCATTGTGCATGTTTTATGAAAAGCTAAACCTAACAAGGATGAGCTCCTTGAAGGAGGTCTAGAGGGAACTAAGCTAAACAAGGATGAAATAATAATAGCCAATACTAGCACACCTCTCCAAAAGGTGAGGGTGAGGGGATTTTTTATGGTCTAGCTAATGAAACAAATACAATAGGAATTCCTTTTGGCACTAGAGGAAGTCCCTTAAGCCATTAGAAATGTTGAGGTGACAGAGGATTCTCAATGGTTCCTAGCTATGTTGATTGTTTGTGATTTTCATGTGGATGGTCACTAAAATAGTACTAATAAAATGGATATCTAATCGAAGAAAATATGTGCACAAATTAAATATATGTTTCTATGGTGATTTTTTTTTTTGATGTATTTCGCTTTAAATTGTGACATATGTTTTGATGTAAGAGGATTGTTTCACACATTGGTTTTGAAAAAAAATAAAAGTTTGTGTCTAATGACTTTAACATCCTTTCACTCAAATGTAATTGGGCCTTCCAAAATATCTCAATATATGGGGTATGAATCCACTGAAAATGACCAATGAAGGTATGAAGGAGTCAGTTATAATGAAGGTAATTGGGGTGATGCCTTGATGGAACTAGTGGCGTTTTCCAACATCCAATGTTATCTTTCTTAGGTACAAATGCAACCTATAAATGCCACCTAGGTATAAGTCTTGATTTTGGTAACTAAGCTACCTTTATCAAGTGTGAGAAAGGGACTTGTAGCCTCAATAAGTCGAGGCTTGTAGTCAAACAAGAACTAGGTGGTTCAAGGAGACTAGAAAAAATGACCAGACCTTAGCATATGACCCCTCATGGTATCACCTTGCCTTGGGTTTTTTTAAATGAGAAATGACAACTTCTATGTTTCAAATGAAAATGACTATGGTGAGTTTTTTTATACCTATCCCCACAATCCTAACCTAGACTATCAATTGTTTTATGACCTCCAACAAAAGAATTAAGCTTGTTGGTTACTTGAGTTGTTTTTAAGGGGATAAACTAGCATCATTGACCAATTGATTTGCTTATTTGAGTGAATAATGAGGTATTTCAAACTTCCCACCCTTTCTTATTCAGCGAGATCGCTTTATATTGGGTGAAAGATGAAGGGAATACTTATAATAAACAAGACTATTTAGGTCCTTCATTTTTGTTCTTCAAGTGAGGAAATAATGAAGTTTGATACAATAGTGCTTGAAAATAAATTTGCAATTTTTTTTAAGAAATTTGATAAAGCGAAACACATGTGAAATTGAAGGGTTATGTAACATCCAGTTTCACTAATCACATTTATACATTGACTTATTCTTTGAGGACACTTGCGAACAAGTGATCTGGTTAAAACATAGTACATTTTGATTATGTTTTGGTTTATGAGTTATGTAGTGTAGAGTATTGAGAATTATATGTTATTTTACTATGAATAATATTGGCCGACATTATGATGAGGTTTCCTAAGTGTGAAGGAAACGGGACAAGTTGAGGATTTTGATGGCATCAACATACCTCCTTGGACTCCATAATGAGTCAGGGAGTGGACTTTTATCTTGGTTTGAGTACTTGATTTATTTCATATATTATTGATGATGGGTTCATGATGGATTTCATATATATATGGATTACTGACATTTTTTTTGTTAGTGGAGGCAGGCTTGGTGACGCTTGATAATTCAACTCACATATGGAATAAAGGGGTCATACACATAAACCAAAAACACGAGGGAGAGGTGTGGAAGCATCCCTGTCACAACCTACTATCACTCTCACCATGAACTAAATGAAAGGTTAATGATTACCTCGTTCCAATATGGTCCACGATGTCGTGAGGGAAGACTGAGACAATCACTCATGAGGAATTATAAGGGGCACACAAGAAGGCATAATCCTAATTCCTTAGACAAGCCCTTAGTCTCTCACAAGGTTGATCAGTGGAGTGTTGACTCCAAGTTTGTGATAAACTTCCAAACTAGTCATTGGTGAGTGGCACCCTTGGAGCATGAAAGTGCGTCTTGAAGGGCACGTCACGTAAACAAATTTGTGAGTTAATAAAAATCTAGAAGGCCTAGAAAATAAAATTTAAATGCTTAGACCTTGTTACAAAAGAGCATACAATTAATTATAAAATTATAAACTAAAAAACTAAGAAAGAGTCCAAGTCTAATATGTTTGACTAATTAAAAAATTAAAATTGGGTATGAGCACATGTGTGCATAAAAATAATAAAAAATAATTTTTAATTAAAAGAAAATAAATTCATGAGAGAATAGGTGGTCAATATAACGTTAGCATACTAAGTCAATTAACCACTAAATCCTAACTAAAGGAAGACTCCTAATCAAAATCAAATTGAATTTTAGTTAGGGTACACAATAAAGGAGGGGTTGGGGAACTAAGAGACAACTAGGTGGAAAAATAGGAACAAATTGGGGAGTGTGAAGGAAAATGATTAATTAGATAAAATAAAATGGGATTTAATATGTGCAACTTGGGGAGAGTGCGACATGTGTTGTGGGGAATAATCCTTAATTTAATTATTTAAAATCGTTTAATTGTGCATGGGAGGACATGTGTCAATGTAACATTTCCTATAAAAGAAATGGTGAGGAAGAGATAAATTATCCTATTGTTGGATGAATGTTATGCTGTCAAAATTTTATTTGACTAAGTTTACTTGTGGAGAGTTGGGCTCAAACTTGTTCAAGAGGTGGAAGCCTCTCCTTGTGAGGGAAAGTTTGTGCTATTGAGTTTTTGGTTTTCTGTGTGTGGCCCCTTTGCAGCTCGGGGGCTGAGGGGGAAGAAAAGTACCCATAGCATTGGCTCAGAGGTATCGGTGAAGTCATTCATTTAGCAAGAAAGGAAGGAATTTGTGAAAGATTAGATGAGTATTGCTCAAGTTTTCTTCAAGCAAAAAATATTTCTCATACTAAAACAATCGACTGGCTACTGTATTTGGTTAATTGTTATTCTAATTTGAAATTGAATCTCCGTTGTGTACAAATTATTTTAGGAAGGATTGCTTTGATTTCAAATTCAATATTTTGCATTGTATATGTAATTCAAATGCTCGACTTCTGAATAAACACTCTGCATTATAATGATAAACTGAATATCTTTATTTTGATTGTTAAGGGAATATACTTAATCCATCATAATCGATTGATTCACTCTTTGTATAAAAATGTGCATAATTATTATATTGATTAATGTTTTTAGTTATACGCTAAATTTTATTGGAGTAATTAAGGATGAATTGAAATGACGAATAAAATCTCTGCAAAAATTATTTCTCTAAATCTAAAATGTTACTTCAAGATATGATTAATATTAATAGAAAAAATATATAAATTCCTTGCTACTTCAGTCGTATTTTATAAATCTTTTGGTCGCGTTTTGCGCTCACTGGTCAAATCTTATGATTATACACACTGATTCAACTATTTATGCTACAATAAAAGTTTGTTTAATAACTTTCACTATTCACTTCAAGAGTTCACCCAATGATAAATTAATTAAGGTACAATAGCTCTAGCACACTTTTCAATTCGTTGATTTTACTATCACACCTCCCAATGCATGAGTACCCAACTTATATGGTTTATTCACTATGTGAAGAACTTCCAAACTGTTTTAGCTGGATAATTTCCAACTGACATGGATGGACTACGAGTTCCAAAATAATTTTTTTGTGATATGAGTTCCTTGTTATAACAAGATAGAGAGTGATTTTTCTGGAAACCATATAGTATGTACCTGCATGAAGTCGTGGATTTATTACACTCACTGTACAATTATTGTTGATGACAACGGGTTTTGGAAATTAAAAAAAAAAACAATGCATACCTTCCACCTGGAACTTGCATTGAGTTACTACCATAATTTTTACGCCTTTACTCATGCACTTAGATTAGGATTATGTAACTAACAACAAGGATTGCAGAATTCTTGCATGTCTTCAGAACTTGACGCCCTTGAGATTTTAAATTCCGGAGTTGCTTATCTCCTGGTTTCACTTCATGCTATCTGAAGCAAATCTATAGTCAAGATGCAGTGTCTAAGCACTCCTTGAGTCATATGAGCTCTGTTGAAGATCAATTTAAGGCTTTGTTAAATTTTTGTAGCACCTGGCGCTGTGAATTGTGGATCCCTTTACCAATCGACCCCTTTACTCTTGCTATCACCAAATTCTCAACCTTTCTGCATTTTTTTCAGCTTATTCCATTGCAATTGAAAAAATCCTTCTATCATAGATGTTGGTCCTATCTATTGCTTGGACCTTTTTGTTTTTTCTACATAATTTCTTACGAAGTGCGCAACAAAACGTGTTGCGGAAACTATGTTCTAAGACTGTTGAACTGATATTTTTGATCAATTGACTTTCCGGAGGATTTTCAGGTGAACTAGGATGAATTTTCAAAATCCAAAGGAGGTTATTGTCAATAACGGACCCATTAACATTAATCTATTTCATTTTTCACACAGGTGTCATAGATTGGGAGATTCGAAAGAATCTTTGAGCCTTATTTTTCAGTTTTCATGATTTCTTGTTTGAGACATGTTTTTGAGACATGTATTCCGACCAGATGGAGATGAATTTCAAGAAACCGAGAGAGGTTTTTCTTTAGAACCAACTTATATACAATATCCATTCTCGTATTTTACACAAATTTTATATTTTGAGAATTATAAGTGTAATTTTGAAGCCTATTTTTCAGAATTTCGCCTCCTGAAAAGCAGGAAATCAGTTAAAACATGTCATTCTCTGTTTGTAATTGTTTCTATTTTGGGAAATGGGTTGGAGTTCAAATTGGTGAGTTGGAAAGTACCTATAGTGCTATATATTTAATGGTACAATAGTAGAGAAGGTTTGGATTCATGAGCCAAGAGAGGATAGAGAGAGTAGGAGCAATATTAGTTGCTCATTTGTAAGCCCGAGGGCCTGTTTGTAATGACATTTTATGCCATTAAAGATCCATGAGAGATGTTATCAGATTGTCTTTTTTTTTCCATTTATTTTTTTATCTTCTTTCTTGAATATATTGCAGTCTTTGAGAATCATAGCTTCCATTGATTGATGGATTCATGAACAACAAAGGATCTGTTGTAGCTTGCCCATTAAATCAATGTTCATTATTTAAGCAAATATTTATCTATTGCAGAAAGGATCTCTGCATAATGGATGTTCTTCCTTTTGTCATATTCACTATGCTTCTACTCATCATTATATATCCCTTTTTATGATATATAGTTTGATTTCCTTTGATCTATAGGATGTTATGACTCCATGCCCAATGGAATGCCTATATAGACTTTTTGTTGCCCTCTCCCTTTCTTTCTCATCTTGCTAATCTACCTAATCAAACCATTTTAATCCATTTACATTTTGATGGGTGCTGGGATTATCTTGTAACAATTTGAGGGTGACTCTCAGTGATAACACCCCTGAAGGAAAAAATTCCTTGTAAATGTATATTGTAATTTCATAGTAAATTTGGATCGTTCATTATAAGGTTGCAGATCTGACGGTAGAAGTTATGTTAGGTTTTTTTTCCCTAGAAGGAAACCCTCTTTAATGAGGGACATGTATTGTGGCCATGTATCATTGTGAATATTTTATTCTGAGTGAAGAGACCATGAGATAAAAAAGAGGAAGTTACAACAACTGTGTTGTAGGTTGTATTCCTTCATTTGTTGGATAATAGTAAAGGAAGGACCTGACAATTTATTTGGTGGATGTAGCCCACACTGGGTGAACCAAGTATGTCTGTGTCTCTATTGTATTGTGTATATTCTGTGTTTTATATCCACATTTGTTTTATTTTATTGCTCAACAATCCTATTTTTCTAACATAAGTTACCTTACTATCAAATTTAGTATTGTTTTAGACTAGGATTGGATGATGGGTATTAGATATCTTCATGTTCCTTAGAACAACAACCAGTCCTAAGAACTTAAATGGTCAAAATTGGTCGGATGAATCCCGGACTTAAGCGTTGATTGTGTATCTTGAAGGTCCTAACCTTGTAGATGTAGGATGGATGGGTGTATATGTTTGAGTTCACTATCTTTGCATGTCTGATTGATTGTTAACTCTTTATGTGATAGGCCAATGAAGTTGTTATATGTTATTATATCTTGTCACTTGTTTTAATGTAGTTAGGGGAATATTATGATTCTTGATACTTATAGTTATTTTGAGTTTAGAATCAATCGAATGCCTATAATTTTTATTATTGTTGATAAGTTGACTTAGTTTATATAAATGTTGTAACACATAATGTTGTATTATGCTTTAAAAAAACATGATTCATCGTTGTTTTCTCCTACTTTTGTGATTTTACGGAGGGGATATTTCATATGGTATCAGAGTGAGTTCAACTCTACAACACTGGATCCGTTACACCTTCCATTGTTTATATTTAATAGTTAAAGATGTATCTCTAATACAATTTGAAACTTGTCCATTGCAGGTATCATGGTTAGAGGACAAAGAATGAGTAGATGTCAAGTTGTGGGAGGAAGAGGAATGCCTCCTCCAAGTACATCAACACCCAAGGCATCTGCTCCACTAGGAGAAGGACAAGATAATGATCAAGAGAAATTTGTAGTGGGTGACATCGTGGGAATGATGAGGTATTTTCACAGGATGTCTGAGGCACTAATACATTTCCTTGATCGCGACAAGGTCAGGGAGTTTGTGCAAAATGAGGGATCACGGTGCCCTTTTGTGGTGAATGGTAGTGTTCATAGAGAACTCAAGAAGGTAAAATTTCCCTAGTTCATGGGTTCTATGGATGTTTTATCTTTAGAATCTTGGTTGGAGAATATGGAAATGTGTTTTGCATTGCACGACTATACCTCCAACATGATGGTCCACATGGTGGTATTTTAACTGAAAGGGAGTGTGCTTATTTGGTGGAAGACACTGTTACCACAACTAAGCATGGTCATTGAAGACATGTCATGGGAATTGTTCGAGGAATAATTCCGAGAGAGATACCATTCTGATGAGTTCATTGAGCGCCAACTTAATGAATTCAATGCCTTATGAAAGGACATTCATACAGTACCATGTTTAGGAAAATATATGAAATGATCTTACTCAAGCATTTTCAGATTCTGCTTGGCTAAAGAAAAATAGATGGAAATGTCACCCTAGGTTTATAGCCAACAAAAATATCATCCTAACTCACAAGTATTAATTACAAGTTCTTAGGCTAGTCTTTTTTCAATAAATAGCTTGCTGTAAATTTACTTTTTATTTAATTTTCTGAACATGTCAATTGCTGAAATAAATGTAAAGATAGAAGTAAAGTCACCAAGATGATAATCAAGACAGATGAGACATAAAACAATCCTTTGTTTCATTCAAATTCACCAAAGAGTCATTTTCTTTACAAAATATCATGTAGAAATTTTGGACCAAAGTCAAACTTAGACATCCCTGATGGAACATACAAAAGGACCTCTAACAGAAAACCAAAACTGAAATCTAAAATCTGGATCAACTTACCACAGATTGCGTCCCAGTCGAATCTGCACAATATCCTTTGTCAATCATGAAAACTAATTCACAAACAAACAAGTCTACACAGACTATCAAATATAGATCAACACCTCTGAAAAACAAGTGTCTGAATGATGTGATTCAACCTTGAATATTGTTGTCTACAATAAGACCCTTCTATCATAAAAGAGAATTAGGTTGTGATGAATAAATGAATGAATGAAAACTAAACTATCTCAACATAAACTCAAAGAGAAAACCTTAGTATGCTTCTGCTTCTATCTTCTTTTCCTCCTTTCCCTTTTTATTTTAAACAATTCAGAATTGGTTGAAGTAGTTGAACCAACTTATTAGTTAAGTTAATTAAAAGACTCAACCAACTTTATTTAGGGGGAAAAGTAAGAATCATAATAAAGGTCATAAATAAATAATAACTAGTAGGTGGGACCCCTTGTGACTCCCTTTAGCTCATAACAATTATAACAATCATAACATAACTATTAATCAAGTAAACCACACTTCCTTGTGTGTCCCATTCACATATTTCATTTGACAATTTAGCTCATGAAATTTGAAATTATTTCCAAAAATATTGCTCATGTAACCAAAAAAATAAAGCATATTGTCCAAAGTCTCCTGAAGTCAACTGTCATCAACAATAGATAAAAATAAAAACTCAAAAGCCATATTTTCCACTTTGTGATGAAATCTTTCCTTGATTGCTGCTGTCACCCTCCAATTTCCCTAAATTTTCCTTTGGCTGTGCCGAGCCCTTGGGCCTAATATCACTGATCACGTGGGAACAATCGTCCCTCAAATGCATACGGGAAGACACAGATTTGTCAGAGCCATTGGAGGGTGAGGAAGGGGCAGCAGTGGATTTTCCTTTATCAAGGACATGGTGGGCCTCAGTTTTCAATATCTGGCTAGCATGGGAGGATTGCATGATTGGTGATTGGGGAACGACTTGGACAATATGGTTGTTAGGTAGAGGACATGCAAGGACAAATTGGGCCAGCCACGATGTTGGGAGACTGCTAGGTGGACAATCTCTTTCCATCCATCATTTTCAGAAACCTCGGGTTGCAAAGAGACGTGAAGGGGCACAGGGATACTAGGGGCTTGCGAATCTTGGAAGGGAGGCCTTTCAGACCTAGGTTGGACTACTCCATTCCCAATCCAATTGAAGAATCCAGCCTAAAACCACTGGCCAATCTCTTGTGAGTCAACAACAAAATGTATGGAGAACCTTGGCCTTCCCGGGCCTCTATTTCCTCGACCATGGCTACCTCGACTGAAAAAATCATTCCTGAATGCATGATTGATTAGCAAATAATATTTTAAATAAACATACATGGCAACTCTTAAAAATATAAAATAGATTTGGTTCAACAATGTATCAGACTCATGCAATCCAATCCATACAAATTGTTTTACTGTTTACCAATGAGCAGGGGGTGAAAAAGGGTTCTGGGATATGTGAGGGGTTTGTATTGAGTGAAACATGATATAATGAGGGGGAAAAGAACATGGTTACTGCTAAATGAAAACAACAATCAACTCTAAAGAAAACCAATAAAACATCAATGTAATCCAAACAAGACACTGCCACTTTCAACCGCTTTAACACTGAAATTCTCTTGACTGTAATCATCTTAGAACAGGGAGTGAAAAATGAATATGGGAAGGAGATGGGATTTGTAATTAACATAAAATGAAATAATGGAAGGGAAAAATAGTGATTACTGTTCATAAAATTAATTAAGTGATCCATAAAACATACTGTGAAAGGAGATGCACTAACCAATGATCATTGTGACCAAATAACAATTACTGTGTATTTAACTAGTTCATTGTTCATAATCAAATGTCCAACACAGTGCTATCACAGGACAATATGCATTCCACACAATCTATAAAGGAGTTCTGTTCCTTTCATTTATATAATTTACATCTTATAACAATTCTCAAATAGTAACCGTTTCCAGTCTGTTAACCATCATAATCAACCACTGCCCACACATTATCCCAATCAACAAATACACTCAAAAGTCATGTTTCCAAAATTAACAATGAAGTCACACTATCACTGCAATCAGGCCTTTCATTTAGAATGCAATGATATTCATTAAACATATATAGAGGTAGTAAACCCAATAACCCAGATTAAATTGCAAAACCCAAATTGACATTTAAACAGACAGACAACAACCACCATTCCAACATAAGTTATGCACATAATAATTCAATCATGCAAGTGTAATTCAGTCACTGTACAAGCCCAATTCAATGTGACTCTAAAAAGCTGGTCCATCCATCCAAGACAGTGAGGTATCAACAACATGCCCATCTTCATAAAACAAATAATCTGATTGCCACAAAATCGTGCTTAAAACTCTGTGACTATTTCTGAGTGTGGAACCCAAAATTATCCATATCATGCACAGTGGGTATGATCCGGATTATTTTTGGCACGAAATGAGAGCGGAGATATAATAAGGAAATTCATAGAGATATCGTGCATATCAAATAATATAATAGAAATGTATCAGAGATGCAACCATAAACACAGTTATACAGTAATACACGATTTCTATTAATGAAAGAAATGTACAGAGACTATAAAAATACAGAGTGAAAGACTCGTTAGAATGATGGCAGCTTATCTCTGAGAAGAGATGTGACGGCTACTCGCATTCATAAGAAGATGATTACAATGAGGCTCTGAAGGCCTTTTACAATAAACCAAAATGCCAAAAACCCTAGACATCCAAAAACCTAACCCTAGGAGATGAAGCGCCAAAAGTCGTGTGGGCCCCGTTTGGGTAAGTTGGTGCATCAACTTCCCAGGGTCATAACTTTTGCATACGATCTCCGTTTTAGGCATGTGATAGCTCGTTGGAAAGGTATCGTCGAGAAGATTCATTTTGGAGGCTCAATGATGCCTTTGGCTATCATTGAGAACCTCGATATTGAAAAACCTTCATTTAGGCCCTCAAAATGGCCCCGAAAGTTAAAACCTGCTAAAAATAGTAAATTGCTAAATTTGCCATAAAGCTATTTTGAGCTAGTTGGAAAAGATGGGTGGCCATCGATATCCACCTGGATCATTCCTCCCTCCTTAGGAAGAAATGGTCTCCATTGCGTTGAGTTCCCAGGGGAGAAGGAAAAGCGTTTGTTGAATCTGCATCTTGGTGAGTTGCTTGTCTTGCTGGAGACGTCGCGCTACTCAGTTTGTGGAAGTATATCATGAACCTGTTGAGGTTGAGGCTATTCAACAAGTTGAGATACATGAGAGGATGATGTGCAGAAGGAATCTTTGCACTTTGTTGCAACCTTATCGACCTGCTTCTGTTGGATAGAAGGTGCTTGGGGTAAGGCTGTAGTGGTTGCAGTGTCCTTTTGTTCTCCTTTTGAACAGATTGTGAAGAAGCTGAATTTTGCAGTATGAGATACTACATTGTGACACTTTTTAGGTGGAGCAATAGTCGAAACTACTTCTGGTATTCTGTAGAGATGACCCCCCAAAGTAACAATGACACTACAAGGTTGAGACTCATAAACATCATGGCGTCTCCACATATATGGTTGGCCCAAGAGCACATCACAGACATCCAGTGGGGAAACATCACATAATACCTCATCCTTGAAGGGCTGGATGCCATATGATAATTGACACTGTTGGCTGACACGGAGATCTCGTCCTTGGCGAAGGCACCCGATGTTGTATGGCTGCGGGTGTGGTGTTGTCGACAATCCCAACTATTTGACGACCTCTGCTGAGATGAGATTCTTCAGGCTTCTGCTATCAACAATAAAATGCAGCGGGGTTCCCTTCACCCACATCTGTGAATGAAAAAAGCACTCCCCCTCTTCAGGATCTGTTGGTTCTTCTGGTTGAATTGATGTGGTCGCGACAATAGTAGTGGGGTCTGTGATCTATCCTTTACCATTATTTTCAGAATTAGATTCTGAATCAGGGTTCAACTCTTTGTCTTTGATCTCGGCCACCAATGACTTTTTTGAGCGACATTCATCGGTGTTGTGCCAGGGGCTTTTGTGGAACTCACACCATTTTCTGGTGTCCTTCTTTGTCTTCCCGTGACCCTTCTTTTCTTGTGTCTTGGACTGGTTTTCAGGAGAATGCTTGTTAGGGCCGTCTTTGTCATACTTTGGTTGTTGCGGTTTTGCAGACCCAAATTCCCGTTTGTTCCGGTGCTTGAATTTCTGCTCAATTTTAACAGCATATCGATAAGCAACACCGAGTGATGAGATGTCCAGAAAATCCATTTCAGTTTGGATGTATCTGTGTAGAGCCCCACGGTATTTCAGAACCAAATGTTGCTCAGAGTCTTTGATACCCAACTTGGTGCGCAAGGTATGGAAGGTATTGGTGAACTCCGAAACTGCTTGGCCCCTCTCTTGCCGCAGTGTGGTCCATCTCATGTACTGGTCCTCATAGTTGCCAACAGGGTAATATTGTGCTTTTACTGCATCCACAAAAAAATCCCAAGTGGGATAGGCCCCATATATTCCAGACTCCTCTATGGAACTTTGCTCCCAGTAAGTTTCCCACCAATGTTTGACATGAGGGAGAGATTTAAGGAGTGCAAAGGTGATCTTTTCTTTGTTGAAAAAATTGTGAACAGAGAAATAACCTTCCAGTAGAGTTAACCATTTTTCTAGGGCT
>ML808704.1:55163-67127 GCA_009831015.1 Picea engelmannii | reverse complement strand
CTTCTTTAACACCGAAATTCTCTTGACTGTAATCAATCTTAGAATAGGGAGTGAAAAATGAATATGGGAAGGTGATGGGATTTGTAATTAGCATAAAATGAAATAATGGAAGGGAAAAATAGTGATTACTATTCATAAAATTAATTAAGTGATCCATAAAACATTATGTGTAAGGAGATGCACTAACCAACGATCATTGTGACCAAATAACAATTACTGTGTATTTAACTAGTTCACTATTCATAATCAAATGTCCAACACAATGCTATCACAAGACAATATATATTCCACACAATCTGTAAAGGAGTTATGTTCCTTTCATTTATACACTTTGCATCTTATAACAATTCTCAAATAGTAACCATTTCCACTTTGTTAACCATCAAAATCAACCACTGCCCACACATTACCCCAATCAACAAATACACTCAAAAGTCATGTTTCCAAAATTAACAATGAAGTCACACTATCACTACAATCGGGTCTGCCATTTTGAATGCAATGATATTAGTTAAACATATATAGAGGTAGTAAACCCAATAATCCATATTAAATTGCAAAACCCGAATTGATATTTAAACAGACAGACAACAACCACCATTCCAACACAAGCTATGCACAAAATAATTCAGTCATGCAAGTGCAATTTTGTCACTGTACAAGCCCAATTCAATGTGACTCTAAAAATCTGGGCCATCCATCCAACACGACGAGGTATCAACACCATGCCTATCTTCATAAAACAAATAATCGGATTGCCACAAAATCATGCTTAAAAGTCTGTGACTATTTCTGAGTGTGGAACCCAAAATTATCCATATCATGCATAGTGGGAAACCACCCAAAACACCACGATGCAACATTTCCATTCTACAATTTCAAACACATAGTCATATTTATTAACTCAACCCCTTGTGCCGATCTATCAATCTAATACAGTAATGCTTCAAATTAACCAAACTGCAACCAACCATGCTGTGTAAAAACTCAGGCTCATGCAATCAAATAATCATAATGCACACAGTGGATGAAATTTTTACAGTCATCCTGGTTGCAATAACCGTTTGGCCCCAAAAGAACTCATAGTTACAATGACCAAATATTTGTGGTGTAGCAGCACTACACACACAATTGCATTACGCATGACCATCATTTAGCAATTGTAACCAATGCCAAGTTAAACATCCAAATAATCTTAGTGAAAAAGGACAATGATTGTATAGCAACCAACCAATTCACCACTGTTGTAACAATCAATCGAACTAACAAGTTGTGGAAACCACACATACCCACGCATCAACTCAAATCGGGGCTGCGACCCTCTCATTTAAACAATGCCGAGTTATTAAACATAAGGAGAGCGATTGTGTATTTTGAATTGTTCAATTAGCAATGTAGGGTTTACCATTGTTATAACAGAGGTAGTGACTAGATACCAAACCAACACGTCTGTCACATGACCAACTGGGCAAGCATGTACTCAAATTAGTCAACAATATACAACCATCCAACAATAATGAAGTAGTAAACCCGACAGGCCAGGCCGATCTTCTCTATCAACCTTCAAAATGGAGGGCTAAGGGTTTGTTCTGTAGCCAACACAGGGAGAACAAAGCCAACTCCTTGTAATGTTGAAACCTTCGAGGCCAATGATGCATACACAGAGAGAACCACAACTCATTCATGGACAGGTAACAAATCCCATGACAGGGGGCTAGAATAGAGGAGAGAGACTCCAACTCAACCAATAATGATACTTAACACATGCATGGTATAACCCTCGTGGTTCTCCAGTCAAAAAACCACAACATTGAAGTGAAGACAGGGTTGAGAACTTAACAAAATAACCCACTGTGTGACCTTTTATTGGTGGAAACAAAGTAATGCTCAAGTGAGGAAACCCAGTGACACAGAGTGCCTCCAACCATTAAACCCACAAAAGCCAAAGATTGGACACAATGATGAATGCGTGAGGATAACTATCCACCCAAGACCAAACAAAAACCCTCCAACCAAACCAACAAGGATAACAGAGAGCCCTTATGGCTGATAACACCCAGGATGACCAATAACTTCTATGAATTCAAGATTATTACAAAAAGAACCATCAACTCTTCATTCCAAGAACACAATTTTACACAGTTGCAAAACTTAAGGAAAACACAAACCAATACACCTGATCCATTAATCATTTCATAATTAGAGCAGACTCATGGATGGCCAAAAAAAGACATACCTATAATCAAACACCTTAAAATGCGAGCTGGCCGAGAGGTTCCCCTCTGCTAAGAAATCATAGCATAACCACAACAACAAGGTTTCACAATAGCCCGACTAGGGTGGCGACCAACGAAAGGAGTAAAGGTGACGTGCAGTAAATGCATGTTGCCTCCACCCATAGTAAATTAATTCATTAGTGCAAGCCAACCAATAATCCATTAACTTAATTAATTATACCATGTATCAGAACCATCAACCATTAAAACCAATAGCGCAATCCATATAAACTCATGCCATAAAATAATCACCATGCATATCAACTATGCAACTCAAACAAAATCGCATAGCTATTAACGTCCATTACCTTGTCAAATGCGCCACCAACATCCCATCCATTCAAATATACCATATTCATATTACCAATATAACTCAATCAAATCACATAACCATTACTTGCTATATAGGATTTAACCATAATAAATTTAATATTTCATGCATTTGGTATAACATAGCTCAAATTCTTCCCCTTGCATTTGTTGCTTTGTTTTCATTTCTTTGCAATTGCTTGTATGTGTTACTAACATGTCTGTTATGCAGGTGTTCCAAGAACATGTAGTA
Organism: Picea engelmannii; assembly: GCA_009831015.1. NCBI lineage: Eukaryota > Viridiplantae > Streptophyta > Pinopsida > Pinales > Pinaceae > Picea > Picea engelmannii. The sequence continues at coordinate 64,289 of ML808704.1, read as the reverse complement.
GTGGTGTCAATGAATAGAATAGGATGTAGTAAGACAAAGAACCAATACTTGATAAGCCTCAAACCATATCCAATAAAAACAAGATCTCATTAACCATGTAAGCCATGTCGAACATCATTACAACATCACATATGAATAGACCTGATCTCCAATCTACAAGGGGGTCCCACCTACTAGTATTATTTAACTTTAATAATAATAGGCTTTAGCAACACTTTGTGGGAAAAGCTTGGTTTCGATTTTAATCATCAACATACCGTAGTATGAGGCCAGGTTCATGGAGTTGCTCAGATACGCTCTACATATGAACACTGAGAAATTAAAGGTTAACAAGTTTGTGTTTGGTCTCAACTTCAACATCTGTGCTAAGGTGAGGATCTTAATACCTCATACTTTACCCAATGCAATTCAAAAGGATCTCATCCCTGAAGAAGAGATGAGCAGTGGGGGTCAGGGTAAGACTCCTTCCAAGCAGACAGGATAGACATTGCATCGATCATTGTAGCAACAAACACATGTTAGGAAGACTTCAAGGAACCACAATACACTCAGAGGACCTTTATTTTCTACGCCACATAGACCAACTACTATTCATAGGAATTTGTACAAATCACCATTGCAACAACAACAACAACATTGTTGTCATCAACAACAACATTCTAGATCTTTTCCGTAGAACAGATCGAGTCCCAGAACCCTATACCAACAGATTCTTCCTATGGGAATAGGACCACCAACCCTAAGAACAAATGTTAGACTTGTGGAGAGCCACACTACCAAAGATATTGTCCTATTGAGAAGGAAAGAGCTGCCAGATCAACAAGACAGATGATAGTGGGAGATTTGGGTAAGGCCTATAGAATTCATGCAGTGGTTAATAACCACCAAGTCGAGCATCAATCTACAATGCTTGAGACTTCAGGTATGATATTTGATCAGTATTTTAGTGTTTTGATAGATCCATGAGATACTCACTGTTTTATAGCTAATGTTGTGCTTAAAAGAATTAAGGCAAAGGAAGTCGAACAATATTAGTTTAGATATGTGGAAATGGCATCTGGTGCCAATAAAAAGGTTTGAGGAAAAGTTAGGGATTGTAACATTAACTTGGGCGATTTCAACACAAGTGTAAGCATGTATGTCACAATATTGGGATATTATGACATTGTGATTGGAATGGATTGGTTAGAATCACACAACACGATACTTAATTGTAAGACGAAACGATTAATTTTGATTGATGATTTTGGACATAATAGAGTAATTGTGGGAAGAAACCAAGGAGTGTCGTTGAGATTTATTTCTTCCCTACAATTACAGAGAATCATGCACAAAGGATGTAAGTTGTATGCCATTTTAGTGCTTAACGAAAAGGGGAACACAAAAGGATTAGAAAACCTTCCTGTAGTGTCAGAGTTTGCGAATGTTTTTCCTAAAGAGCTACCAGGTTTACCACCAGAAAGAGAATTGGAATTTACCATAGATTTAAAACCTGGAACATAGCCGATTGCAAGAACGCCATATTGGATGTCGACACCGGAATTGCAAGATTTAAAGATGCAATTGAAGGATTTCTTGGATTTGGGAATTATACATCCAAGTGTATTGCCATGGGGTGCGCCAATGATTTTTGTAAGAAAGCATGATGGATCATGGGGGATTTTCATTGACTATCGTTAATTAAACAATTCCATGATCAAGAACTAATATCCATTACCAAGAATTGATGATTTATTTGATCAGATGAAGGGAGTGACAATATTTTCAATAATTGAATTTAGATCGGGATATCATCAGTTATGAATCAAAGAGGAATATATCCCTAAGACCACGTTTAAAATGAGATTCAGACATTATGAGTTTATTGTTTTACCGTTTGGATTGACAAATGCCCCAGGCATATTTATGAGCTTAATGAATAGGGTATTCCACAAATGCTTGGACAAGTTTGTATAGGTATTTATTGATGACATACTAATTTACTCTCAGATGAAGGAAGAGCAGGGAGAACATTTGAGATTAGTTTGACAGTGTTTAAGAGAAAACGAGTTGTACGGGAAGCTGTCAAAATGTTCGTTTTGTCAGACAAAGATTCATTTTTTGGGACATATTATCTCTAGAGAAGGTATCATTGTGGATCCAGTGAAGGTTGAGGCTATTATGGAATGGCCAACACTGATGAACGTACAATAAGTACGTATTTTTATGGGATTAGCAGGTTACTATTGACACTTTGTCGAAGGATTTTCAAAGAGAGAAAATCCAATTACGAAATTACAGAAGAAGAACAAGCAATTTGTATGGTCTGAGAAATGCGTGGAAGCATTTGAGAAACTTAAGCAGTTATTATAGATAACATCGAAACTGAAGGTTTCATACATGGACAAGGAATTCTTGGTATGCACAGATGCATCCAGGGAAGGTTTGGGTGGAGTATTAATGCAAGACGATCGAGTCATAACATATATTTCAAGGAAACTAAGAAGGTATGAAAATAATTATGCAACACATGATTTGGAATTATTAGCGATCGTTTATGCCTTACAAGTTTGGAGGCATTACCTTATCAAACAAAAAATTGAATTAAAAACTGATCATCGTGGATTGCAACACATTTTTACTCAGAGTGACTTGAATGTGCGACAAAGGCATTGGTCAAAACTTTTAAGTGAATACGATTTTGAGATCATATATACCAAAAGAACAATTAACAAAGTGGCAGATGCGTTGAGTCAGAGACCTCACATTTTCTCAGTAATACCACTACAGATGAACCTTCGAGAGAATATTTTAGCATTACAGATTGATGACAACTGGTACAAGGAAGTAAAAGACAATATCAGATGAGATACAATGATGATACCTACATATGAGGGCTATTCTTTGGACAGTGATGGAATTTTAAGATATAATATCAGAATTTATGTACCACCAAATGATGAATTAAGAAATTTCATTTTGAATGAAGCTCATTGAGCGGTGTATATGGCTCATCCTGGATTCACCAAAATGAAGGCAGACCTTACACCTTTATTCTTTTGGAAGGGAATGAAGACATATATACTTACCTATGTGACGAGATGTCTTGAATTTCAACAAGTGAAAGATGAATATAGACATCCAACAGGATTGTTACAGCCACATGCGATTCTCGAATCGAAACGGGAAGTCATTTTGATGGATTTTATTGTTGGGTTTCCATTGACGACAAGGAGACATGATTATATTTTTGTAGTCGTTGACACTTTGATGAAGAGTGCACACTTTATTCCAGTTCGAACGACGTATCAAGCACTAGACATAGCTAGATTTTTTGTTAGCGAGATTGTGAGATTGCATGGTGTACCAAGGAAGATAATATATGATAGATGAACAATATTCACTAGACATTTTTGGACTAGTTTCCAAGAGGCTTTGGGAACACAACTAAATTTTGGTACCGCATATCACCCCAAAAAGATGGAAAAACTAAAAGAACGAATCAAATTTTATAGGATATGCTTCGAATCCATGTGATGATCAAAAAAAATGTTGGAAATAGATTTTACCATTGGTAGATATTGCATACAACAACAATTATCATAGTACGATAAAGATGGCACCTTTTGAGTTTCTTTACGGATGACCGTGTCAGACCCCTATTAGATGGGATCGACTAGAGGATAGGGTCCTAGTGGGACCGGAAGTAATCCAAGAAATGGAAGAACAAATGTGAACTATAAGACAAATGACTAAAGAAGCAAAAGATCGAAAAAAGAGTTATGTTGATGCGCATCACATTGACTGTAGTTATGAGGTTGGCGACAAAGTTTTCTTGCGAGTGAAATTGCATAAGAGTTCGATTAAATTTGGAAAGGGTGCTAAAATCTCTCCAAGGTTCATGGGAACTTTGGAAGTTGTAGAAAGGAAAGGACCCATGGCTATCGACTAGCCTTACCTGATTCTGTGAGGCATATGCACCATGTTTTTCATGTTTCAGTTTTACGTCATTATATTTCAAATCTGTCACATGTTATTGACATGAGATCTTTGTAGGTATCGGAGGAGGGGGCTCTCATAGCGGATTTGATTTGCATATTGGACCATCACACTCAATATTTGTGGCATCAAATATTCGATCAGGTCAAGGGCCAGTGGGACAGTTATAGTCCACATTCTTCTACGTGGGAGGACACATATGAGATGCGTCAACAATTTCCTTATTTATATCTATATATCTATATATCTATATATATTAGTATTAGTTGTGTTTATTGATTTCATTATTAGACGATACAAACTTTGGGACAAAGTTTAAAACAAGAGGGGGTGTATGTAACATCCAGTTTCACGGATCACATTTATACATTGACTTATTATTTGAGGACACTTGCGAGAAAGTGATCTGGTTAAAACGTGGTACATTTTGATTATGTTTTGGTTTATGATTTATGTAGTGTAGAGTATTGAGAATTATATGTTATTTTATTATGAATAATATTGGCAGGTATTATGATGAGGTTTCTTGAGTGTGCAATAAAAGTGACAGGTTGAGGATGTTGATGACATCAATAGACCTCCTTGGACTCCGGATTGAGTCAAGGAGTGGACTTTTATATTGGTTTGAGTACTTTATTTATTGCATATATTATTGATGATGAGTTCAGGATGGATTTCATATATATATATATATGGATTATTGGATTTTTTTTTTCAATGGATACAGGGTTGGTGACACTTTCTAATCCAACTCACATATGGAGTAAAGGGGTCATACACATAAACTACATAGATGGGGGAGAGGTGTGGTAGTGTCCCTACCACAAACTACTAGCACTCTTGTTGTGACCTGAACGAAAGGTTAACGATTGACTCGTTCTGAGATGGTCCACGATGTCGTGAGGGCATACTGAGACAAATGCTCATGAAGAATTATAAGGGGCATGCAATAAGGCATAATCGTTATTCCTTAGATGAGCCCTTAGTCTCTCACAAGGTCGACCATTGGAGTGTTGACTCCAACTATCTGAAAACATTCTAAACTAGTCAATTGCGAGTGGCACCCTTGGAGCACAAAACTAGTCAATTGCGAGTGGCACCCTTGGAGCACAAAAGTGCATCTTGAAGGGCACGTCGCGTAAACAAATTTGTGAGTCAATAAAAATCTAGAAGGCCTTGAAAATAAAATTTAAATACTTAGACTTTGTTAGAAAGGAGCCTACAATTAATTATAAAATTATAAACTAGAAAACTAACAAAGAGTCTAAGTCTTATATGTTTGAATCATTAAAACATTAAAATGAAATAATAGAAGTTAGACTAAATAGATTTAGTAAAAAGAGAAAAAAAAATTCAAAAGTTGGGTATGAGCACATGTGTGCATGAAAATAATTAAAAGAAAATAAATTCATGAGAGAATAGGTGGTCAATATAGAGTTAGTATCCTAAGTCAATTAACCACTAAATCCTAACTAAAGGAAGACTCCTAATCAAACTCAAACTGAATTTTAGTTAGGGGACACAATAAATGAGGGATTGGGGAACTAAGAGACAACTAGGAGGAAAAATAGGAACAAATTGGGGAGTGTGAAGGAAAATGATTAATAAAATAAAATAAAAAGGGATTTAACATGTTCAACTTGGGGAGAGTGTGACATGTGTTGTGAGTGAATAATCCTTGATTTAATTATTATTATTTTTTTAATTGTGCATGGGAGGACATGTGTCAATGTAACTTTTCCTATAAAATAATAGGCGAGGAAGAGAGAAATTACCTTATTGTTGGATGAATGTTATGATGCCAAGATTTTTTTTGACTAAGTTTACTTGTGGAGAGTTGGGCTCAAACTTGTTCAAGAGGTGGAAGCCTCTCCTTGCAAGGGCAAGTTTGTGCTATTGAGTTTTTGGTTTCCTATGTGTGGCCCCTTTGTGGCTCAGGAGGATAAGGGGGAAGAAGAGTACCCATAGCATTGGCTCGAAGGTACCGGTGAAGTGATTGATTTAGCAAGCAAGGAAGGAAGTTGCAAAATCTTAGTTGAGTACTACTCAAGTTTTCTTCAAGAATAAAATATTTCTCATACTAAAACAACCGCCTAGCTACGGTATTTGGTTAATTGTTATTCTAATGTGAAATTGAATCTTGGTTGTGTACACATTATTTTAGGAAGGATTGCTTTGATTTTAGATTCAAAATTCTACATTGTAAATGTAATTCGAATGCTCAACTTCTGAATAAACACTCTGCATTATAATGATAAATGGAATAGCTTGATCTTGATTGTTAAGGGAATATAATTAATCCGTCATAATCGATTGATTCATTCTCTGTATGAAATTATGTAGAATTATTATATTGATTAATGTTTTTAGTTATACGTTAAATTTTATTGGATTAATTAAGGATGAATTGTAATGACGAATAAAATCTTTGCAAAAATTAGTTCTCTAAATCTGAAACGTTACTTCAAGCTATGATTGATCTTAATAGAAAAAATATATAAATTCCTTGCTATTTCGGTCGTATTTTATAAATCTTCTAATCACATTTTGCGCTCATTGGTCAAATCTTATGATTATACACACTGATTCAACTATTTATGCTACAACTATGTGGTGATCTACAGAGTTCAACTTTTTGATTAAAAGTTTGTTTAATAACTTTCACTATTCACTTCACGAGTTCACCCAATGATAAATTAATTAAGTTACACTAGCTTTTTGTCATTTTTTGATTAGTTTTGTTCACACAAGTGTTAGGCTTGTGCATTCTCCCTCAAAGTAGAGTGAATTGTGCTCTTATTTAATGCACTAGCTCAACAAGAGTAAGGAAATTCCATGAATATAGTCTAGATAAAAAAATATAAAATTTTTTTTGTTGGTCACACTGTTCTTTGGGAAGGTTACCTTTAGCAAGTAATGTTTTTACTTTCATCCCTTTCTTGTAATTGTTTCTAGATCTTCCATAGACAAAATTGGTGTCTAACCGAGTTTCCAGTGGATCAGAAGACTTAAGGAGCTCTAGCGCACTTTTCAGTTTGTTGATTTTACTATTGCACCTTCCAATGCATGAGTACCCAACTTATATGGTTTATTCACCATGTGTATAACTTCCAAACTTTTGTAGCTGGATAATTTCCAACTGACATGGATGGACTCCGAGTTCCAAAATATTTTTTTTGTGATAGGAGTTCCTTGTTATAAAAATATAGAGAGTGATTTTTTTGGAAACCATATAGTATGTACCTGCATGAATTCGTGGATTTATTATACTCATTGTGTAGGTATTGTTGACGATAACGAGTTTTGGAAATTAAAAAAAAAAACAATGCGTACCTTCCACCTGGAACTTGCATGGAGTTACTATCATAATTTTTATGCCTTTACTCACACACTTAGATTAGGATTTTGTAACTAACAACAAGGATTGTAGAATTCTTGCATGTCTTCAGAACTCGACGCCCTTGAGATTTTAAATTCTGGAGTCACTTATCTCTTGGTTTTACTTCATAAATTCCTAATTACCCAGTATGTTTCCAAACCACAACACAAATTTAAACTTAGGGTAAATCTGTAGTTGATGGGTACAAAATCCAATCTGAAGTTATGAAAACTGTTGATTGTCGTTAAAATTTAAAAAAAAATTGTTGGATTAAAATCCACAAAAATACTTAATTTAAACGCTCAACCCTATTAGCTGCATCTGAAGGACCTGGAACATCGATCAGGAGTCATCATGAGCTTGTAAAGTGATCTTACTGATAATCAACTCTCAAGTTTTTTTTTGTTTTGTATGACGAGAAAGGCTGGGAGAATTCCAAGTTCATTTTTTGTAAAAAGAATAAAAAGATCGAACTTACATCCTTGGTGTAGTTGGGTGCTACGCTCAATTCCTGGAGGTGTAAATTACTCATGCTCAATGATTTCTTCTGTACTTAATATTAGTGTACCATTTGTGTATTCAATTTAGCATCATAATTGACTTTACTTGATTACATTGTTCTATTTCCCTTGTAAACTAATTACTGAACCTTGAGTTATTAAATAACTACAATTTGCAAAATTGATAAAATAAAATTAGAGTGAAATTTCAAGTATACATGTTAATGATTGATTACAAGATAAACTACTCCATGATTAATTAGAAGAGATTTGTGTAATTTCTTTAGTATAATTCACTCTTAATTAGAACTATCATGTCTCCTTATATAGGTAATTGTTTAGCAATAGAATCGACAATGGAACAATAATTAATAAGTTAGAAAGATGGTGAAGTGATAATTTGTGGTTAATTAGAAGATTCAATTCCAAGAATTGAATTTAGGATCTATTGAATTATTCATTTACATGGTTAGTTATCGGGAATGCTACAATGTATGCTTGACTATTTTTATTTTTTCTATTACCAAAGAGGGTTGTTACAAGTAACTCGTAACATATTGAATTGTTGTCTCTTGCAATGATGGAGAAATAGTTAAGTTACCTTATTGTTGAATTTGGTATTTTTTTAGACTAGGATTGGATGATGGGTATTATATATCTTCAATTTCCTCACAATAGAAGCCAATCTTGAGACCTTAAATGGTCAAAATTGATCGGACAAATCCTGGACTTAAGCGTTGATTGTGTATCTTGAAGGTCCTAACCTTGTAGGTGTAGGATGGGTGGGTGTTGTTAATGTTTATGCCATTATTATAGTTCTTTTCATTTCAATAGATGAGAGCATCGTAAGAACAAGATCACTGAKAAATACACATTCACAAGAGACACAACATTTATCCTGGGAAACCCTCTAGGGGAAGAAAACCCAACAAAAACTTCCTTATCATAAATAGCTTATACAATGTTCAAGAGATAACTCAAACCAATACAAATAGTCCTCTCCAAGAGATGCACCACTCTTCTTCTCCTCTCTCCAACTGGTAATTGCAACTTACCTCATAAGAGAATGAGCAAGTGTGTGTGTGTAAGAAGTGAGGCGCTAGCCTCTTATTTATATCAATCTGGAATGTGTGAAGAGTCACCATCTGGCAGGGCTGACCTCTCACTCTGGGTGGGTAAACCCACCTTTAATTAATTCTGGGCCTTCCATTATAACTGCTGGGGCCGACTTCTTATTCTGCACTTTGTAATTGTCCGATGACCAATCCA
>ML808704.1:42670-55113 GCA_009831015.1 Picea engelmannii | reverse complement strand
AAAACCCTAGACATCCAAAAACCTAACCCTAGGAGATGAAGCGCCAAAAGTCACGTGGGCCCCGTTTGGGTAAGTTGGTGCATCAACTTCCCAGGGTCGTAACTTTTGCATACGATCTCCGTTTAGGCGTGTGATAGCTCGTTGGAAAGGTATTTTTGAGGAGATTCATTTTGGGGGCTCAATATGCCTTTGGCTATCATTGAGAACCTCTATATCGAAAAACCTTCGTTTAGGCCCTCAAAATGGCCCCAGAAGTTAAAACTTGCTAAGAATAGTAAATTACCAAAATTGCCATAAAGCTGTTTTGAGCCAGTTGGAAAAGGTGGGTGGCCACCGATATCCACCTGGATCAGGGTAACCACCCAAAACACCACTATGAAACATTTCCATTCTACAATTTCAAACACAATCATAGTTATTAAATCAACCCCTCACACCGAGCTATCAATCTAATACAATAATGCTTCAAATTAACCAAACTGCAACCAACCATGCTGTGTAAAAATTCGAGCTCATGCAATCAAATAATCATAACACACACAGTGGATGAAATTTCTACAGTCATACCGGTTGCAATAACCATTTTGCCCCAAAATAAATCATATTTGCAATGACCAAATATCCATGGTGTAGCAACACCACACACACAATTGCAGTACGCGCAATAATCATTTAGCAATTGTAACCAATGCCAAGTTAAACATCCAAATAATTTTAGTACAAAAGGACAGTGACTGTGTATCAACCAACCAATTCACCACTGTCGTAACAATCAATCGACCTAAAAAGCTGTGGAAACCACACATACCCACACATCAACTCGATTCGGGGATGCGACCCTCTGAATTAAATAATACTGAGTTATTAAACATAAGGAGAGCGATTGTGTATTTTGAATTGTGAAATTAATAATGCAGGGTTTACCATTGTTATAACAGAGGCAATGATTAGATACCAAACCAACATGACTATCACATGACCAACTGGGCGAGCCTGTACTCAAATTAGTTGACAATATACAACCATCCAACAATAACCAAGTAGTAAACCCGACATGCCATGCCAATCTTCTCTATCAACCTTTAAACTAGAGGGCTAAGGGTTTGTTCTATAGCCAACATAGGGAGAATAGAGCCAACTCCTTGTAATGGTGAAACCTCCAAGGCCAACGGTGCATACACAGAGAGAACCACGACTCATTCATGGACAGGTAACAAATCCCATGATAGGGGGATATAACAAAGGAGCAAGACTCCAACTCAGCCAATAACAATACTTAACACACACAGAGTATAACCCTCATGGTACTCGAGTCAAACAACCACATCGCTGAAGTGAAGATAGGCCCAAGAACTTAACAAAATAACCCATTGCGTGAACTTTTAGTGATGGAAACAAACTAATGCTCAAGTGACCAAACCTAGTGACACAGAGTGCCTCCAACCATTAAACCCATAAAAGCCAAAGACTGGACATAGTGACGAATGCGTGAGGATAGCTATCCACCCAATACCAAACAAAAACCCTCCAACTAAACCAACAAGGATAACATAGAGCCCTTATGGTTGATAACACCCAGGATGACCAATAACTTCTATGAATTCAAGATTATTATAGAAAGAACCATCAACGCTTCATTCCAAGAACACAATTTTACACAGTTGCAATACTTAAGGAAAACACAAACCAATACACCCAAGCCATTAATCATTTCATAACCAGAGAAGACTCATGAATGGACAAAAAAATACATACCTGTAATCGAACACCTTAAAACACGAGCTGGCCGGGCGGTTCCCCTCTGCTAAGAAATCAGATCATAATCACAAAAACAAGGTTGCACAATAGCTCAACTAGGGTGGCGGCCAACAAAAGGAGTAAAGGTGATGTGCAGTAAATGGATGTCGCCTCCACCCACAGTCAATTAAGTCATTAATACAATCCAACCAATAATCCATTAACTCAATTAATTATACCATGTATTGAAACGATCAACCATTAAAACCAATAGCGTGATCCATATCAACTCATGCCATAAAATAATCACTGTGCATATCAATTATGTAACTCAAACAAAATCACATAGCTATTAATGTCCATTACCTTGTCAAATGCACCACCAACATCCCATCCATTCAAATATACCATATTCATATTACCAATATAACTCAATCAAATCGCATAACCATTACTTTCTACATAGGATTTAACCATAATAAATTTAATCTTTCATGCATGTAGTATAGCACAACTCAAATTATTCCCCTTGCATTTGTTGCATTGTTTTCATTTCTTTCCAATTGCTTGTATGTGATACTAACATGTTTGTTATGAAGGTGTTCCAAGAACAGGTAGTAGTGGTGTCAATGAATATCATAGGCCGTAGTAACACAAAGAACCAATACTTCATAAGCCTCAAACCATAGCCAATAAAAACAAGATCTCATTAACCATGTAAGCCATGTCGAACATCATCACAACATCACATATGAACAAACCCGATTTCCAATCTACAAGGGGGTCCCACCTAGTACTAGTATTATTTAACTTTAATAATAATAGGCTTTAGAAACACTTTGTGGGCAAAATTAGTGGCGATTTTAATCATCAACAAACTGGCGACTCCACAGGGAAATTTGTTTTTAACAGATTTAGAACTCAGAACTCACGGTTTCACAGACCGATAACAACAGACATAGAAGGTATAATCGGGAAGTTTATGCAATAGGGGGAAGTGAGCAGATTTAATGGAAATATGATGGGGAATTTGGGAACAATTTATGAAAAGTGATAAGTATGAGGGGTTTTACCACTGTATGCATAATCATTCAACTAGAATCTGCTCTTAACTTCAAGGAGTTTTTTTTTTTTACTTGCTCTCAAAACCTCAATGGATGAAGAAATGGTAAGAAGAAGCGGGAGGTAACCAATTCTTTGTAAAAAAACAGTGGAAATATATAACAATTTTAAGGGCCCTTCAGAGGAGACATCATAATAGCTGTGTAAGCTTGATTGTTATTGGCTAACAATGCTTTGCAGGAGTGTCACTGTGGCAAAATTGATCCAACATCCTATTTGACCAAATTAACTAAAGATAATAAGAAACAAAACCATGATGGAAGTAAAGTTGCAGAAACTAAAACAACAACAATAAAAGACAGAAATGAAATGCAACAAGAAAAAGAAAAAAATTAACTTAGAAGGCAGAAATCAAAGCACTGTAAAGAATAGAAAAGAAGCACAAAAATTAAAAGCAAAGCTAGGCTACTAGTATATATAAAATCCAATCAACATTAGAACTTTTCATGCTGGACCCTTGTTATACTTCAAGCGAGGACTGTTAGTGTTGTAGGAAAAAAATTTCCTCTTTAAATCCCTTAAAATGTATGAGTTAGTGTCCAAGACAAAATTAATTTGGAAAGGACCCAACACTTGAAATTCTGATGTAATTATCATCCCTTTGACGCACACGATTAAATCATCAAGATAAGCATGGAGACTGACAAATTCATCGAAAGTTGTGTGCATAGGTCTCTTAAAAGTAGTACTTGTATCAAGTAAGCTAGAAAGCCGACATTGGTAAGACATAGTACTCCAATAAGTGATAAGAGTGGTTTTGTGAGCATCTACCCCCTTTACCTTGATTTTCTTGCAACCAAACAAACTGTCAAGTAAGGGCCCTAACCGTGACTCTACAACCTATTGAAGAAACATTTCCATATTGAGAGGAGGGAAAGGATTTCTCATAATCACTTTCCTGAAAGGTTGAAGACTAATACATGTTCTAATATTATTAGTGGCCCCCGAGGCAGGTTCCCAATTGGAAACCCATTCAGGGTGGACTGAAAAAAACATTCCAGCCCTTAAGAAATCTCTCAACTCCCTTCGAAAGGTTGCTTTCAGTGTAGAGTTAACAAGTCCTTGTTTTTTCCTAGCTGGTTTCATAGTATGCCAAATAAGACCTGGATAAAAACCATGAAGATCCTCATCAAACCAAGAAAAAGAATTTTGAAATCCACTTGTTAGCGATCAAAATGCACTGGTTTTTGAGAGCGTTTTTATCTCTCTCTCTCTCTCTCTCTCTCGGTTTCACCCATTTTTCTTATTAGCCTTTGGCCAGTCTCTTAAACTTCTTGTTTCCTTATCAGCTCTCATTGATCATGATTGCTCCAAACCTTTGTTATTCAGTCTTCAACCTGCATTTCACAAATCACAAATTGTCAATATTTCTTAATTGATACATATCCTAAACCATAGTTTTTGCCTTTTTTAAATTCTTGTGGTGTGTGCACATTAAGTGATCAATGAACTAATTATAAACCCAAGCTATATCAATTTCCATGTAATACTCCAAATACTAGAGCACTAAGTCAAGAGTTAAATGCTAGCCGACACCCAAATTGAGCCATTAATCTAGCCACGAGTTAAGCTAAAAACTCAAAGGCCACGCAAATGTCTATTGTTGAATGTAGTTTTTTTTATAAATCATTTTGACAGGTCGAAGATATCTAGCCACTAATTGAGCCATGATTCAAATCATGAAACAAGCCATCTGTCAAAATTGCTAGTGCCACAAGATCATGCTCTTAGAAGCAGATTTCAACATCCAGTTGTTTGCAGAGATTGGGATGTCTCACGCTGAGCTAATAAGTTTAAACTCATAGGTGTTAAACTTCTGATCCTAAATCTATGTGCAGGTGTTCAATTGGTTACAAGTGTCAGTTGTCAAATGTTGCAAGTGTATCATGCAGAGGTTTGACAAATACAAGCGCAAATGCCCTATGATTGGGGATAACTCATGTTCTGGGACATTTGACAGAATTGGAGGTATATTAGGATGAGATTGCAAGGTATTTATGTTTATCTGGATATTCCGTCCTCTGCATGTACAAAGGGTGTTAATTTCTACAAGTCACAGGCACAAGCCATGAGCCAAACCTCAACTCGGTTACATATCAAAACATTCATCAAGCGCAAACAACCGGAGTTCCACTTCATTTTTTTCATTGAACAATTTATCCAAACCTGTGTGCCAGTATGGCTCTGTTTCAATGGTTTTCTCAGTTCACAGTGTTTATATGATTTAGATTATCAAATAATACATTTGCAGAAATGGAGAATCATGTATTATAAATACATGAGTTGTTGTTCCAGTATTCACAGTTTTTGATGGGTATTGATAACTACAAAATCGGGTTTCTCTTTTAATGCAATCATCACTTCTTCTTTTATACTAGGATATCTTACACCGACGCCTGTCACAATTTTCAGAAATTGTATCTACATAGATAGAGGTTTGGCACTTTTCATGCAACCAACTTGTGCTGACAATACGATCAGGGTTTGTGTTTTTCCCCTTATCCGTTTGGGATTGCAAGGCATTGGAATCAGCCTCGATTTTCTATCCTGAGAATAGAACATCAATGAGGCAACTTTTTAAGAGATATAAAATCAGACACGAGGATGTCTGGGGGCTTGTATTTCAAGGATCCAAGACGTGATATTGTAAACGCTAATGGTACTTCCAATTTGATAAATGCAACAATCGCTCCTTCAAAAGAGTTCATGCAAGGAGAATTTGCACAAGCATTGCAAGAAAATGCAATATGTGCTCTGGCTATCATATCAGGTGGACTATCTTCAGTAATTTCAAGTCTTGGTGAAAGTTTTCAGTCTTGCACATCAGATTCCCAGACTGCTGACACAATAGGGGCATTAGTTTCATCCTTTATGATCTATGATGGTAGTGCAGAAAGCACAAAAGCGACAAACCCAGTATTTATCGAACACGTCTTGATTAAGCAATTCAAGGATCATCTTTTCTTGTACAAAAACGTACAATAGAAGCCCTTGCTAGCTTGTATGGTAATAGCTACTTAAGTAGCAAGTTCCAAAATGCAGAAGCAAAGCGTTTGCTTGTGGGTGTAATCACAATGGCTGCAGATGAAGTTCAAGAGGAGCTCATAAGGTCTCTTCAAATTCTCTGCAACAGTGCAAGTAATCTGTGGCGTGCCCTTCAAGGCAGGGGAGGAGTTCAACTCTTGATATCGCTTCTTGGCCTTTCTAAAAGCAAAAGGAATGTGCAGTAGCATTTCTTTGTATTATATCAAATGAAAATGATGAAAGAAAATGGGAAATTACTACTGCAGGTGGTATACCTCCTCTTGTCCAGATTCTGGAGATTGGATCTTCAAAAGCAAAAGAGGACTCTGCAATTGTTATTGGGAACCTCTGTAATCACAGTGAAGATATTCGTGCATGTGTTGAAAGTGAAGATGTTGTACCTGCACTGATATGGTTATGGTAGTCCAAGTGGAAAAGAAATTGCTGCAAGGACACTGAACCATCTTACCCATAAATTAGATAGCAACACTATCAACCAACTCACTGCTTTGTTGACAAGTGACTTACCAGAATCAAAGATCAAGAAATTTCTTAATGATGGTATGGGCTGCAAAATCGTTAATGCAAACAATTAATTTGATTTGATCATGAAAGGTTTCCTTCTTGACCAAAACAAAACTTTCAGCAGCTTAGAAGGTGTATTTATAACCAGTTAGCTGATGAAAAGCAGAGCTTTCACCAACTAACTAGCAAATCTTAAGGCGAAATAACTGGTGAAACCTGAGACTGGCCAGCGAAGGTGTATTTTTGCCTAGATCGAAGTTTTTCTCAACTGAGTCTCCTGAAAATGCTTTCCAAAGATACATATTGAATTATAGTGTCAAATCTAAGATCCACTTTTGATGCAAAGGAGTTAGAGGAGGATTTCAAGTTGATTTGACACTTATTTTTGGGGCAATAAATTAGGGTTTTTTCTAAACTTGGAAAATTTGAATTTATCTTCATTAAAGGATATCAAACAACCTTGGAAGGATTATCTACACAACACAGAGGTTCTACATGATCTAAAGACCATGAAATAAGGAATTGACCTATTTTCTAGGTTCATCTCCTTTCTTTTTGTAAAAAATTGTTTTGACTTTCTATCTTTAGCAAGTTTGATCCATTCTTCTAGGATCTGAATATTTTATTGTGAAGCTATAAAGCTAAGGATATGAGAGGAACAGGGGGGGTTCAGTCATAGGACTGAGGTTTTAATTCTGGATATAATACCATGCTGCATTTGTAATAGACTGTCATAGATGTGTAATACAGATCACAATCTTCTTTCTCTATTAATAGCAGATTGTCATTTCTTACTTCTTCTATGCTTTTATTCAAGTTTGTCTTAGTTGCTAATGACTGTCATCTCATTGGTCAACTCATAAGCTTGATTTAATAGTGATACCTGCACTATCTTATCCGACCCATCACATGTGTGATCTGGTTAGTAAGTATAGTATTCTTTATCCACTGTTATGCTATTAATCTGATCATTGATTCTTGAAAGCACTGTCTCATCCGATTATATATTCTTTGACTGTCTTGATATGATCTAGTAGGTCAGTTATCCCATTTTATCCCAACATAATCATAAACCTATTCACATTTTAATTTACCAAGCATCTTTGGCCTACAACCCCAAAGAGTTTCTTGGAGTGTTAACACCACCAAGTAGCTCGATAGAACTCATATCTTCTTTACCAAAATAATAGACATTTATTTTAACGTTCATTGAATATCCAGGTGTCTTAATGTTCATGGACATGGTTTCAACCACCTTATTTCATAACTCCTCTTCTTTCTATTTTTCTTTATTTCCTACATCACTCGATGAAAACAAACTCTCAAGAGGAGTCAAGCTCTCATGAATCTCATTGTTTTCTATGGATAAAATATCCTCATGCTTAAAAGATTCATCTTGGATAGAAGCACCAATGTTCTCATCGTTAGGGAGGGCCTGCCATGATCCTACATTTCCAGGGATATATGAACAATATAGAAACTGAAAATAACAGTCAGGTCTGTGAGGAAAAAGTTGCTGATTAAGAGAAGCTGCAAAGATAGCTAACCGACTAGCCATGAATTCAACTCCCTTCTAATACGAGTGATGTTGAAAGATAAAAGGTTCGAGGTAAGTTCCCAAACAAATTGGGTGTATTGTCCCATAAACTTGTTTCTAGGAGAGTATATCTTACGTATCAGGTTCAAAACAAGCTCAGAATATCCAAAAACTGAAAGGTGACCACAACCAAGATTAAGGGCGTTCTCAATGCCTAATAACAAAGCTTCGAATTCAACGACATTGTTTGTACAAGCAAACTCTAACCTATAAGATAGCTTATGAATTATTCCTGCATGGGAAACTAAGATAATTCCATCCCCATTACCTTCATTAAAGTGTGAACCATCGAAGTGCATGTGCCACATATCATCATCTAAATCAATTATTTCCAAAGGAATATTATCCTCTTTAACAAATATGGAATACACTCCTAGGTCTTCTTCGATATAGTTTACGCTAGATTGTGGAACACTCTCTATGTAGGGTAAAATTATTCCCTCTCTAAGGACTATAATGTTCTTACCATTCCGAGGAATGGATAAATGTGTCCCGTTGAGTGAGAGGTATCCACCTGTTAAGTCTTGCAAATCTCTCCCCAAGATAATTGAGTAATTGATTACAAACATATCAATCACCTGAATGCTGAGGGTTGTCCTTATCTCAGGATGAACGCATAAAACCAAGGTTACATCCTTAGTTTTGCCTATGGTTTTTTGTTGTAGACTATTATAGGAGAGCATGCTTCTGGCATTTTCATTTGTACAATACAATCCTAGCTCTTCCATAATAATCTTCGACATCGTACTTGGGCCCGAACCACCATCAATGAGGAAACAATGGGAAATCCTATCCATGATCTTTATAGAAATATAAAAAGGGGGATTATTTACATGGTATCTAAATTTATGTACACCTACTTTATTTACAGAAGAATCCTCTTCGTTTACCTCTTCAGAAAGATTGGCTACAATGAAAGCTTTTCCTTCCATGAATTGTTTCAGATGCATTTGTTGTTCAGGGACGAAAACCATGTATAGGAGGGTCGCATCTGCTTTGATGTTGGCCAATTGGTTCAATATATTATATTTGGAAGAGGGCAGAGGAGGGGTGATTCCTTGACTCTTGGGAACCTTAGGAACCTGGACAATTGCAACAAGCGAGGATGAGCTCGGGGTATAAGAAGTGCGGGGAGAATCAAATTTTCCCTTGGGAGCATAAGCTTTGTTTCTAGTATTGATGACCATGACATCCTCTAGCTCTGAAAAATCTAGGACAACGATAGTAGCTTCTGGTATTTTACCAAAGATGTTATCTCTGACACTCTTCTTTACCTCACATGTGGTTTCCTTGTGGTGTTCCTTGCAAAAGTTACACCAACTCTGAGGCAGTATAGCTTTAGGCTGAAAATTGTTCTCAACCAGATTTCTAAAGGGGGGTGCAGAAGAGGATGGAGCTCTAGGGGTGAGAGGGGAGACAATTCCCTTTCACTTGAATGCCATCATATGATTGTTAATATCTTGTACTAGCTGCAAGAGGGTAGACATGTCTGTCTATTTAACCGATTCTCCCTGGGAAAGACCTTTTCTTTCAAGTTGTTCTTCATACTCTGAGCAAGTATGCAGAGAAGAACCGAGATTATCAATGTCTTTTTCCTCAAGCCTATGATGGTAGGGAGAAGGCAATGCACTATAGTAATGCATGAAATCCACTTGGTTATGGGGGTGGATAAGTTCGGGGATTTGGTTGTATAACTTGGTGAAACACAAGTTGAAAGACTTGATGGTCTCACCTTCCTTATAGGCGACGCTATTATATTCTCTTAACTTCTCAATGGGGCTTTTGGATTGCCCATAAGTGGATCAGAACCAATAGATTAAATCCTCCCAAGTAGACATAATCTTAGGAGGAAGATCAAAGAAATCAGCCACAGCCTTTCCTTCCAAGGAATTGACAAACAAGCACATGCAAGTGTCATTTTTGTTGGCCCCTATGTTATGAAAAGCATTAGAAAATGCCACTAGGTGTTCGTTTGTACTGACAATGTTATTTCCTGAAAACTTAGTCAGGTGCTCTTTAAACTTCAAAAGTGGACGAGTAGCAGGTTCTAGGTTAAGAGGAAATTACACATGCCACGTGGTAGTTGTGGCGTCTTCTTCGAATTGAAAAAGCCCATACTTTTTAATGACTTTGGTGGGGTTTATAGTGGATTGGATAGGGATATGGTGGCTATATAAGCTACCAATCACTGATGATGATGAAGATTGAGAATATGGAGTACTTCTAGTGCCACCAGAGCCACCACTATATTCCATCTTATGGATGATAGATGAGGGAAAGAAAGACGAGCTGGATGAATCAGATAAAGTTCTCCTTAGAGCACTTTGTTGGGCAGATAACACAACGTTTCTTCTTGCTATTTTAGCAATAGGATTGATTTCAGGTGACAAGCCTCTTCTTCTCCTAGAAGCATGAGAATCTAAGGACATGAAAGAAAGGCCAAAGCTTTGAAAAAACAAAAGGGTCACTGCTGATTTCTAGGCTATCTACGTCTAGCTTCCAATTGCTCTTGAGCACTAATATCTCATTCAATTTCTTCCCAAGAATGGTTAATCTCAACACGAGTGTTGGCGATGTCTAAGATGGTATTAAACATATTCAAAGCAAATATGGTCTGGTCTTGGAGATCAGTCTCAAGATTGGGCTGCCTTGCAACATGCATAGTCATTAAGAAAACAAAATAGTCAAAGAATCAATATTAGAAAAAGATGTATAGATTAAAATCGAGTATAAAATTTAACTAGAGAGATATCGAAGATCTCCCCAGTATGGTCGCCAAATAAATGTTGAGGAAAAGATATGAAATGATCTTACTCAAGCATTTTCAGATTCTGCTTGGCTAAATCAAAATAGACGGGAATGTCACCCTAGGTTTATAGCCAACAAAAATAACATCCTAACTCACAAGTATTAATTACAAGTGCTTAGGCTAGTCTTTTTTCAATAAATAGCTTGTTGGAAATTTAATTTTTATTTGATTTTCTGAACATGTCAGTTGCCAAAATAAATGTAAATATAGATGTAAAGTCACCAAGATGATAATCAAGATAGATGAGACATAAAGCAATCCTTTATTTCATTCAAATTCACCAAAGAGGCATTTTCTTTACAAAATCTCATGCAAACATTTTGGACCAAATTCAAACTTAGACATCCCCGATGGAACATACAAAAGGACCTCTGACAGAAAACCAAAACTGGACTCTAAAACATGGATCATCTTGCCATAGATTTCTGCCCACTCGACTCTGCACAATAAATTTTGTCAGTCATGAAAACTAATTCACAAACATACAAGTCTACACAGATTATCAAAGATAGATCAACACCTCTGAAAAACAAGTGTCTAAGTATTGTTGTCTACAATAAGACCTTTCTATCATAAAAGAGAATTAGGCTGTGATGAATAAATGAATGAATGAAAACTGAACTATCTCAACATAAACTCAAAGATCAAACCTTAGTATGCTTATGCTTCTATCTCCTTTTACTCCTTTTCCTTTTTCTTTTAAACAATTCAGAATTGGTTGAAGTAGTTGAACCAACTTATTAGTTAATTTAATTAAAAGACTCAACCAAATTTAGTTAGGGGGAAAAGTAATAATCATAATAAAGGTCATAAATAAATAATAACTAGTAGGTGGGAACCCTTGTGACTCCCTTTAGTTCATAACAATTATAACAGTTATAACATAACTATTAGTCAAGTAAAACACACTTCCTTGTGTCTCCCATCTACATATTTCATTTGACAATTTAGCTCATGACATTTGAAATTATTTCCAAAAATATTGCTCATGTAACCCAAAAAATAAAACATACTGTCCAAAGTCTCCCGAAGTCAACTATCATCAACAAATAAAAAATCAAAAGACATATTTTCCACTTTGTGATGCAATATTTCCTTGATTTCTGCTGTCACCCTTCAATTTCCTTGAATTTGCCTTTGGCTGTGCCGATCCCTTGGGCCTAATCTCACTAATCACGTGGGAACAATTGTCCCTCAAATGCATCCGGGAAGACACAGATTTGTCAGATCCATTGGAGGGTGAGGAAGGGGCAATGGCTTTTCCTTTATCAAGGGCATGGTGGGCCTCAGTTTTCAATATTTTTCTAGCATGGGAGGATTTCACTGGTGAGTGGGGAGCGGCTTGGAAAATATGGTTGTTAGGAGGAGGAGCAGGCAAGGACAAATTGGACTAGCCACGATGTTGGGAGACTACCGGGTGGACAATCTCTTGCCATCCATCATTTTTAGGAACCTTGGGTTGCAAAGAGATGTGAGGTGGAACATGGATACCAGGGGCTTGCAAAACTTGGAAGGGAGGCCTTTCAGGCCTAGGTTGGACTAGTCCTTGCCCAATCCAATTGAAGATTCTGGCCTGAAACAACTGGCCAAGCTCTTGTGAGTCAACATCAAAATGTATGGAGAACCTTG
>ML808704.1:6399-25262 GCA_009831015.1 Picea engelmannii | reverse complement strand
TAATCATTACCAAAAACTTCAAGAGTGATTGCAACTGGTTCTATGGCTGCAACTGCAACTGGTACTGCAACTACAGCTGGTTCTGAGACTGCATCTGCAACTGCAACTTAGGGTTTTATGAGGAAACCCTACTTTTTCAAACTTCAAATTTTGAAATTCTGATCCAGGGGATAGATGCACTGGGCTGAGGTGAGTTAGATGGTGCAGTCAGATTTTCGAAAATATGACTTTTACCCCTTCAAATCTAATCTGCGGATTTCCAGACTAGTGCTTCTAGTTTTCTGGTACTTCTAGTACTCTGGTTTTCTGGTTTTTTGGTACTCTGGTTTTCTGGTTTTCTGGTACTCTGGTTTTTTGGTACTTTGTGAAACTAGGGTTTCACTTTCCGGGAGATCTAGCCACTGAAAAGGTGCTCTCTAAGTGCCAAATTGATCATTGGGGGAGGGCGCAACTTTCTAGGAAGTTAGGGAGCTAAAAAGAGATACTTTTTCAAAACCCTAATTTTTGGGTACGGTAACAGTGACATTTTTCCTCTTGCAAATTGTGCTTCCTTCATGTTGGCTCTAATACCATGTTAATGTTTATGCCATTATTATAGTTCTTTGCATTTCAATAGATGAGAGAATCATAAGAACAAGATCACTGAGAAATACACATTCACAAGAGACACAACATTTATCCTGGGAAACCCTATAGGGGAAGAAAACCCAACAAAAACTTCCTTATCATAAATAGATTATACAATGTTCAAGAGATAACTCAAACCAGTACAAATAGTCCTCTCCAAGAGATGCACCACTCTTCTTCTCCTCTCTCCAACTGGTAATTGCAACTTGCCTCATAAGAGAATGAGCAAGTGTGTGTGTGTAAGAAGTGAGGCGCTAGCCTCTTATTTATATCAATCTGGCACGCATGAAGAGTCACCATCTGGCAGGGCCGACCTCTCACTCTGGGTGGGTAAACCCACCTTTAATTAATTCTGGGCCTTCCATTATAACTGCTGGGGCCAACTTCTTATTCTGCACTTTGTAATTGTCCAATGACCAATCCGCAAAAGGGGATTTGGTCCTTATACAATTACCGACATGATTAATCCTCAATGGGGATTAATCCAATAACAGTAATAATAATAATGAAATGATTAATATGCAATGGGGATTTAATCCAATAATAATAATGACATGATTAATCCACAATGGGGATTTAATCCAATAACAAAATAATAAGAATGCTCTTCGCAGTTACATTATTTCAACAGGAGTATATGTTTGAGTTCGCTATATTTTCATGTCTTATTGATTGTTAACTCTTCATGTGATAGGCCAACGAAGTTGTTATATGTTATTATATCTTGTCACTTGTTGTAATATAGTTTGGGGCATATTGAGATTCTTGGTACTTATAGTGATGTTGAGTTTAGAATAAATTGAACTCCTATAATTGTTATTATTGTTGATAAGTTGACTTACTTTATATAAATGTTGTAACGCATAATGTTGTATTATGATTTAATAAAAAACATGCTACATCATTGTTTTCACCTAATTTTGTGATTTTACAGAGGGGATGTTTCATACGGTATTAGAGAGGGTTCAAGTCTGCGACACTGGACCTGTTACATTTTCCATTTTTTATATTTAATCGTTAAATATGTATCGCTAATACAATTTGAAACTTTTCCCCTACAAGTATCATGGTTAGAGGACAAATAATGAGTAGACGTCAGGCTACAGGAGGAAGAGGAATGCCTCCTCCAAGTATGTCAACAACCAAGGGATCTGATCCACTGAGAGAAGGACATGATAATGAGAAAGAGCAAGTTGCAGTGGGCGATGTTGTGGGAATGATGAGGTCTTTTCAGAGGATTTTTGAGGCACTAATAAATCGCCTTGACTATGATGATGGAAGGGAGTTTGTACCCAATGAGGGTTCATTGTGCCCTCCTGTGGTGAGTGGTAGTGTTCATAGAGAACTCGAAGGTAAAATTTCCCGAGTTCATGGGTTCTACAGACGGTTTAGTCGCTGAATCTTGGTTGGATAATATGACAATGTGTTTTGAATTGCGTGATTATACCTCCAACATGAAGGTATGCACGGTAGTATTTTAACTGAAAGGGAGTGTGATTCTTTGGTGGGATCTTATGACATTGTGATTAGAATGGATTGGTTATAATTGCACAACGTGATAATTAAATGTAAGGTGAAACAATTAAGTTTGATTGATGATTTGGGACATAATAGAGTAATTGTGGGAAGAAACCAAGGAGTGTCATTGAGATTTATTTCTTCCCTACAATTACAGAAAATCATGCATAAAGGATGTAAGTTGTATGCCATTTTAGTGCTTAACGAAAAGGGGTACATGAAAGGATTATAAAACCTTCATTTAGTGTCATAGTTTGCAGACATTTTTCCTGAAGAGCTACCTGGTTTACCGCTAGAAAGAGAATTGGAATTTACCATAGATTTAAAACCTAGAACACAATTGATTGCAAGAATGCCATATCAGATGTCAACACCAGAATCACAAGAGTTAAATATGAAATTGAAGGAGTTGTTGGATATGAGACTTATACGTCCAAGTGTATCATCGTGGGGTGAGCCAATGCTTTTTGTAAGAAAGAAGGACACATCGTGGAGGCTTTGAATTGACTATCGTTAATTAAACAAAGCCACGATTAAGAACCAATATCCATTACCGAGAATTAATGATTTATTTGATCAGATGAAGGGAGTGAAAATGTTTTCAAAGATTGACTTTAGATTGGGATATCATCAGTTATGAATCAAATAGGAAGATATCTCTAAGACCTCATTTAAAACGAGATTCATACATTATGATTTTATTGTTTTACGATTTGGATTGACGAATGCCTCAGGTATATTTATGAGTTTAATGAATGGGGTATTCCATGAATACTTGAACAAGTTTGTACATGTATTTATTGCTGACATACTAATTTACTCTCGGATGAATGTAGAACATGATGAACACTTAAGATTAGTTTTGCAATGTTTAAGAGAAAACGAGTTGTATGTGAAGTTGTCAAAATGTTCATTTTATCAGACGAAGATTAATTATTTAGGACATATTATATCTAGAGAAGGTATTGTTGTGGATCCACTGAAGGCTGAGGCTATTATGGAATTGCCAGCAACGATGAACGTACAAGAAGTATGTAGTTTTATGGAATTAGAAGGTTACTATCGATGCTTTGACGAAGGATTTTCAAAGATAGCAAATCCAATTACAAAATTACAAAAGAAGAACACGAAATTTGTATGGTCTGAGAAATGTGTGGAAGAATTTGAGAAACTTAAGGAATTATTAACGACAACGCCGATATTGAAGGTTCCAGATATGGACAAGGAATTATTGGTATGCACAGACGCATCCAAGGAAGGTTTCGGTGGTGTATTAATGCAAGATGGTCGATTCATAGCATATATTTCAAGGAAACTAATAAGGCATGAACATAATTATGCAACAAATGATTTGAAATTGTTAGTGATCATTTATTCCTTACGAGTTTGGAGACATTATCTTATTGAATGAAAATTCGAATTAAAAACCGATCATTGTGGATTGCAACACATTTTTACTCAGAGTGACTTGAACGCGTGACAAAGGCATTGGTCATAACTTTTAAGTGAATATGATTTTGAGATCATGTATATCAAAGGAAAAATTAACAGAGTGGTAGATGCATTGAGTTAGAGACCCCACATTTTCTTAGTAATACCACTACAGACTAACCTTCGAGAGAATATTTTAGTGTTACAGATTGATGACAGCTGGTACAAGGAAGTAAAATAAAATATCGAATGAGATATGATGATGATACGTAGATATGAGGGATATTCTATGGATAGTGACACAATTTTAAGATAAAATAATAGAATTTATGTACCACCATATGACGAATTAATAAATTTAATTTTGAATGAAGCTCATCGAGCGATGTATATGGCTTGTCCTAGAATCACAAAGATGAAGGCAGACCTTATACCTTTATTTTTTTGGAAGGGAATGAAGATAGATATAGTTAACTATGTGGCGAGATGTCTCAAATGTCAGCAAGTTAAGGCTGGATATAGACATCCAACAAGATTCTTACAACCACATGCGATTCTTGAATCGAAATGGGAAGTCATTCCAATGGATTTTATTGTTGGATTTCTACTGATAGCAAGGAAACATGATTCTATTTTTGTAGTTGTTAACACTTTGACAAAGAGTGTACACTTTATTCTAGTTCAAACGGCATATCAAGCATTGAACATAGCTAGAGTTTTTGTTAGCGAGATTGTGAGATTGCATGGTGTACCAAGTAATATAATATATGATAGAGGAACAATATCCACTCAACATTTTTGGACTAGATTCCAAGAGGATTTGGGAATTCAATTGAATTTTAGTAGCACATATCACCCCGAAACAGATGGAAAAACTGAAAGAACGAATCAAATTTTAGAGGATATGCTTAGAACATATATGATGGATCAATAGAAACGTTGGAAATATTTTTTACCATTGGTATAATTTGTGTACAAATTTTTTTATCAGAGTATGATAAAGATGACACCTTTTGAGTTTCTTTACGGATGACCCTGTCAGACCCTTTTGAGTTAGGATCGAATAGAGGATAGGGTCCTAGTGTGACTAGAAGTAACCCAAGAAATGGAAGAAAAAATGTGAACTATAAGACAAAGTATTAAAGAAGTGAAATATCGACCAAAGAGTTATGCTAATGTGCATCGCATTGACCACAGTTGTGAGGTTGGCGACAAAGTTTTCTTGCAGGTGAAACCGCATAAGAGTTCGATTAAATTTGGAAAGGGTGATAAACTCTCTCCAAAGTTTGTGGGACCTTTCGAAGTTGTATAAAGGAAATGATATGTGGCTTACCAACTAGCCTTACTTGATTCTTTGAGGCATATGCACCACATTTTTCATGTTTCAGTTTTACGTCATTATATTTCAGATCTGTCACATGTTATTGACATGAATTCTTTGCAAGTATTAGACGAGGGGGCTCTCATAGTAGAGCCTATCCACATACTAGACCATCACACTTGAAAATTATGGCATCGAATAGTCGATCAGGTCAAGGTCCATTGGGGAAATTATAGTCCACATTCTGCTATGTGGGACGACACATATGCAATGCGTCAACAATTTCCTTATTTATTTTGATAGTTGGATATATAGATTAGTATCAATTGTGTTTATTGCTTTCATTATTAGATAGTACAAACTTTAGGACAAAGTTTAAAACAAGAGGGGGTGTATGTAACATCCAATTCCACTGATCACATTTATACATTGACTTGTTCTTTGAGGAAACTTGCGAGCAAGTGATCTGGTTAAAACATGGTATATTTTGATTGTGTTTTGGTTTATGAGTTATGTAGTGTAGAGTATTGAAAATTATATGTTATTTTATTATGAATAACATTGACAGGTATTATGATGAGTTTTCTTGAGTGTGCAGGAAACATGACAGGTTGAGGATTTTGATGTCATAAACAAACCTCCTTGGACTCTGGATTCAGTCAGGGAGTGGAATTTTATCTTGGTTTGAGTACTTTATTTATTTCTTATATTATTGATGATGATTTCATGATGGATTTCATATATATATGGATTATTGACATTGTTTTTGTTAGTGGATGTAGGCTCGGTGATGCTTGCTAATAAAACTCACATATGGAGTAAAGGGGTCATACAAAGAAACCATATAGATGCGGGCGCGTTGTGGCAGCGTCCCTGTCACATCCTACTAGCACTCATGTCGTGACCTGAATGAAAGGTTAACAATTAACTCATTCTGATATGGTCCACGATGCCTTGAGGTCATATTGAGACAGTCGCTCATGAAGAATTCTAAGGGGCACGTAATAAGGCAGAATCCTTATTCCTTAGAAAAGCCCTTAGTCTCTCACAAGGTTGACCAGTGGAGTGTTGACTCCAAGTGCCTGACAAAATTCCAAACAAGTCATTGGCGAGTGGCACTCTTGGATCACAGGAATGCATCTTGAAGGGCACGTTGCATAAATAAATTTATGATTCAATAAAAATATAGAAGTCCTAGAAAATAAAATTTAAATGCTTAAACTTTGTTAGAAAGGATCATACAATTAATTATAAAATTATAAACTAGAAAACTAAGAAAGAGTCCAAGTCTAATATTTTTGACTAATTAAAACATTAAAATGAAATAAGAGAAGTTAGACTAAATAAATTTAGGAAAAAGTGAAAAAAAAATCAAAATTTGGGTATGAGCACATGTGTGCATGAAAATAATAAAAAGGAATTTTTAATTAAAAGAAAATAAATTCATGAGAGAATATGTGGTCAATATAGAGTTAGTATCCACCCGCAGGGGTGTAGACCGATTGACAAGTCCGTGTAAATGGCAGGAACTATGTAAAAAGGAGGTCTCGAGGTCAATTCTCACCCCGCTTTACCCGGAGGGCGTGCTTGCGGGATGTGCGTTTCTCCCCAGGGGTTATAAGGCAGCCGACAGGATTCAACCCCGTGTCACGTGAGTACGATACTGCCATTGTTACCGATTCCCCTGAGCAAAAAAAATAAAAAAATATAGAGTTAGTATCCTAAGTCAATTAACCACTCAATCCTAACTAAAGGAAGACTCCTAATCAAACTCAAATTGAATTTTAGTTAGGGGACACAATAAAGGAGGGATTGGGGAACTAAGAGACAACCAAGAAGAAAAATAGGAACAAATTGGGGAGTGTGAAGGGAAATGATTAATTAAATAAAATAAAAAGGGATTTAACATGTGAAACTTGGGGAGAGTGTGACATGTGTTGTGGGTGAATAATCCTTAATTTAATTATTTAAAATTGTTTAATTGTACATGGGAGAACATGTGTCAATGTAACTTTTCCTATAAAAGAAATGGTGAGGAAGAGAGAAATTACCCTATTGTTGAATGAATGTTATGTTGACAAAATTTTATTTGACTAAGTTTACTTGTGGAGAGCTGGGCTCAAACTTGTTCAAGGGGTGGAAGCCTCTCCTTGCGAGGGAAAGTTTGTGCTATTGAGTTTCCGATTTCCTGTGTGTGGCCCCTTTGTGGCTCGGGGGGCTAAGGGGGAAGAAAAGTACCCCTAGTGTTGGCTCAAAGGTACTAGTGAAGTCATTGATTTAGCAAGAAAGGAAGGAATTGTGAAATATTAGATGAGCATTTCTCAAGTTTTATTCAAGCATAAAATCTTTCTCATACTACAACAACCGTTTGGCTACAATATTTGGTTAATTGTTATTCTAATGTGAAATTGAATCTCCGTTGTGTATAAATTATTTTAGGAAGGATTGCTCTGATTTTAGATTTAGTATTCTGCATTGTAAATGTAATTCAAATGCTTGACATCTTAATAAACACTCTGCATTATAATGATAAACTTAATATCTTGATCTTGATTGTTAAGGGAATATACTTAGTCTGTCATAATTGATTGATTCATTCTCTGTATAAAATTGTGAAAAATTATTATATTGATTAATGTTTTTAGTTATACGCTAAATTTTGTTGGAGTAATTAAGGATGAATTGTAATGACGAATAAAATCTCTGCAAAAATTAAATCTGTGAATCTAAAACATTACTTCAAGCTATGATTGATCTTAATAGAAAAACTATATAAATTTCTTGCTACTTCGGTCGTATATTATAAATATTTTGGTCGTGGTTTGCACTTACTGGTCAAATCTTATGATTATACACACTGATTCAACTATTTATGCTACAGATGTGTGGTGATTCGTAGAGTTTAACTTTTCGATTAATTTTTTTTTTAATAACTTTCACTATTCACTTCACGAGTTCACTCAATGATAAATTAATTAAGGTACACTAGTTTTTTAGTCATTTGTTGATTAGTTTTGTTCACACAAGTGTTAGCCCCACACATTCTCCCTCAAAGTAGAGGGAATTGTGCTCTTATTTAATGCACTAGATCAACAAGATCAAGGGATTTCCGTGAAAGTAAAAAAAAAAAATTGTCGTTGTTCACACTGTTCTCTGGGAAGGTTCCCTTTAGCAAGTAATGATTTGGCCCTCATCCCTTTCTTGTAATTTTTTCCAGATCTTACATAGAAAAAATCTGTGTCTAACTGGGTTTCCAGTGGATTTGAAGACTTAAGAAGATCTAGTGCACTTTTCAGTTCGTTGATTTTGCTATCACACCTCCCAATGCATGAGTACCCAACTTATATGGTTTATTCACTTTGTGAAGAACTTCCAAATTATTTTAGCTGGAGAATTTCCAATTGATATGGGCAGACTACGAGTTCCAAAATAATTTGTTTGTGATAGGCATTCCTTGTAGTAACAATATAGAGGGTGATTTTTCTTGAAACTATATAGTATGTACCTGCATGAAGTCATGGATTTATTACACTCATTGTTGATGACAACAAGTTTTGGAAATTAAAAAAAAACAAAACAATGTGTACCTTCCACCTGGAACTTGCGTGTAGTTACTACCGTAAGGTTTACGCCTTTACTCATGCATTTTATATTAGGATTATATAACTAACAACAAGGATTTCAAAATTCTTGCATGTCCTCAAAACTCAACGCCCTTGATCTTTTAAATTCTAGAGTCACTTATCTCCTGG
Organism: Picea engelmannii; assembly: GCA_009831015.1. Taxonomy (NCBI): domain Eukaryota; kingdom Viridiplantae; phylum Streptophyta; class Pinopsida; order Pinales; family Pinaceae; genus Picea; species Picea engelmannii. Next base: position 16,613 of record ML808704.1, on the reverse strand, counting down.
TTTCATTTCATAAATTCCTAATTACCTACTATGTTTCCAAACTACATCATAAATTTAAACTTAGGGTAAATATGGAGTTGACGGGTGTAAAATCCAATATGAATTTATGAAAATTGTTGACTGTCGTTAAAATTTTTAAAACAAATTGGTTGGATTAAAATCCATGAAAAAATCCCTAATTTAAACGCTCAACCCTACTGGCCCCATCTGAAGGGTCTGGAACATCGATTAGGAGTCATCACAAACTCATGGAGTGAGCTTATTGATAATCGAATCTCAAGTTTGTTTTATTTTGATATTACGAGAAAGGCTGGAAGAATTCCAAGTTCAATTTTTGTAAAAAAAAAACTCGAGCTTACATCCTTGGTGTAGTTGGGTGTTGCGCTCAATTCCTGGAAGTGTAAATTACTCATGCTCAATGATTTCTTCTATACTTAATATTAGTGCATTGGTTGTGTATTCAATTTAGCATCATAATTGACTTTACTTGATTACATTGTTCTATTTCCCTTGTAAATTAATTACTAAATCTTGAGTTATTAAATAACTATAATTTGCAGAATTGATAAAATAAAATTAGAGGGAAATTTTAAGTATACATGTTAATGATTGATTACATGTTAAATTGTTCCTTCTTATATGATTAATTAGAAGAGATTTTTGTAAGCCCTTTAGCAAAATTCACTGTTAATTAGAACTTATATAGGTAATTGTTTAGCAATAGAATTAACAATGGAACAATAATAAATAAGTCAAAAAGTTGGTGAAGTGATAATTCGTGGTTAATTAGAAGATTCAATTCCAAGAATTGAATTTTGGATCTATTGAATTATTCATTTACATGGTTAGCTATCGAGAATGCTACAACGTAATCTTGACTAAGTTTAATTATTCTATTATCAAGGAGGGTTGTTACAAGTAACTCGTAACATATTGAATTGTTGTCTCTTACAATGATGGAGAAACTGTAGAAATCGTTAAGTTACCTTACTATTGAATTTAGTATTGTTTTAGACTAGGATTGGATGATGGGTATTATATATCTTCATGTTTCTTAGAACAACAGCTAGTTCTGAGACCTTAAATGGTCAAAATTGATCGGATGAATCCTGGACTTAAGTGTTGATTGTGTATCTTGAAGGTCCTAACCTTGTAGGTACAGGATGGTGTATATATTTGAGTTTGCTATCTTTGCATGTCTGATTGATTGCTAACTCTTCATGTTATAGGCCAACGAAGTTGCTATATGTTATTATATCTTGTCACTTGTTGTAATGTAGTTAGGGTCAAATTGTGATTCTTGGTACTTATAATGATGTTGAGTTTAGAATAAATCTTGATAAGTTGACTTTATATAAATGTTGTAATGCATAATGTTGAATTACTTTATATAAATGTTGTAACGTATATAAATGTTGTAACATATCTTCAGGTTCTTACTCCACATAAGTAATTTCTAGGTGTTTGTGAACTTTTGCAAATAAATGATCACAAAGCAAAAATGAAAATCTGCAAAGGGTGGTATTTCACCCACTTAACTTTTTTATTCGCCAAGATCTCTTTTGGTGCAAGGCGAAGAGTATAATAGAGGCAAGGAGGTTTTTAAGTCCCTTGTGTGTGACTTGTGATATAGAAAATGCGACAAGTAAATGAAACTCTAAGCTATGCATCCATGTGTTATGATATTTAAATAACTCACCCATGCAATAAGAGTAGAGAACAACGATTACACCTCATAGCCACTAAGTTGGATAATTACTAATAAAATGAACAATAGAAGAGAATATTATCATACAATTCCTAAAAAATTAAGTCCTACTACCTAAGCTAACCAATTGAATTATCGAAGGCCTCAAAACTCGAATTGGGCCAACCCTCACGGGTTCTTATAGAGACAATTGCGTAGGTTGCACAACAGGTCAATGATACATCCTATGAAAATGTTTCTTATAGACAACACATAGTTTGTCCATGGGACTTCATTGGAAAAATTATTCTCTATAATGAGAGTTGCACGAAACATATTGATACAGTCACACAAATCGTCAAGATCATGGAAAACAAATTCCTAGAAAAATAGCCACTAAAGGTGGTTTCCAAGTGAAAATATAGGCCAATTAACCTTGATCTAAGTAACCATAGATTAGAAAATGATTGAAAACAACATAATAGGTGATATACAATTATCTAAACCCAAGTCAGAGTCAACAACTTGTGTTGGGGATTTTCTTGCATAGGTGGGAAAACACCCTTTATTAAGGTAGGTTGTAAGATAAACAACATAAAATTATTAGTCGTGGGACAAGAACATGAGTATTACTACAGGAAAATAAGGCAAGAAAGCATGCATCCTACTAAATTACAAATTTAACCACAAGAATGTCATTTAAACACAAGAAATTGGAGGGAAACAACAATACTTATATATTAGTCTAATGGAAAATCATAAGATGAATAACAACATCTAGGGAGAATTCTTGGATACAAATGGGATCCAACACTCTCATTGTGATGGGTCATTTTACTTCTTGAAATCCCTCTCTAACAATGGTGGATGAAGAAGTCTTTGTTCTTTGAGGAAAGAATATAAACAAGCAGGAGGGTAATGAATGGTAGAGATGAGAGAGTAAGATAGATAATCTCTAATATCATTCCTCCAACATAACCTTGCAATTATTCTTTTCTACAAATGTTGCTCCATGGATTTCATTTATAGGTAAAATATGAACCTCATGAAGAACTGGCTTCAATGTGAAATCTCTCAATGAAAATGGGTTTCCAATGCTTGAAAGGGACTTTGAGAGGCCAAAGTAGTCTTCACTAATGGAATGAGAGTTTGAATTTATACTATATTATCAATGTAGAGCCAGCTGAGCCAGTCCTTCAATATTAAATGTGTAAAATAGGTCAATTTCACTCATGTAGACAAATTTCTACTGGTTTCAAAAGATATCCCACACAAATCTCATGGGTGTTAGTGAAGGTGAGTCGTGAAAATGTATCAAAACCGACTTTTGAAGGGGTTTTTCCTGCTCTTTGAGTTGATGTAGAGCATCCATGAGGTACTTTTATTATGTTGTATTCATGTGAATTGATGATGCTTTTGAATGATCGCATGAATGTCTTTTGTGAGTGAAATTGAGGTGATAACACTAATAATAATGACTTTAATTGTTTGGCTTTGTATATATGTTCCTAGAAGTAGTCCAAGAATCCTATGCATTATGGTATTGTATAATGTTTGACCTTAAATAATTAGTCCATGCTATTTATATTATGATCAAATTCTAGGAGTAGTCTAGAGTGCCCTCTTGTCCCCTTAAAAGGGACACATTTGATCTAAGAGCTTGGGATTATTCAAGTGGCTCCTAAGAGTGTGTCTAAAAATATTTGAGTGCAACTTTTGTTGTGTATGTACAATTGTTGAATCCTTGAGTTAATTTTGTAATTTGTATAATGAGTCCTCCCCTCTTATACCTTAGATGATCTTATGGGATAAATGATAACATGGCTTCTTGATAGTGGAAATATGAAATGAATGATTATCTTTAATTTTATTTCCTAGTGAATTTTGGCCTTTTGATATTTTCTCCTTCTAAACTCTTGGACCTTATACTATTCTCTTTGACAAAATATTTTGTATTGTTGAATTTGGAAGGAGTGCCTTGTTATTTATTAGGTTATATACTATGTGTTTTTTGAGATGTCGTAGTATTCTTACATGTGTGAACATTATGTATAGTTTTTCATTTTGTTATATCATTATTGCATTGGGGTGAGATATATTTCATTGGAGAAAATGATCTTAACATATGCATGAATTCAAGAAACAGAGTTGCATGGAAAATGGTCTACACATTTTTGGTTTCCCCTTCAATAAGACATGTTATTTTATTTCTTAGATTTATTTTCATAAACTAATAGTGCATATATATAAGAGTGCTTCAAAACATTTTGCAAGATTATACTTCATGCATAAATAAAACAAAGGTATAGGGATAGTTCTTTTGCATGTGCTTATGTGTTATGGTTGGAAAGTACTCTATTGTGAGTCTAGCATCATAAGATAATCATTTGAAGAAATTGGGTGAATAATAACATTCTCGCTAATTCTCATATGACCCATTAGAAGTTGCATTTTAGTATACACAATATAGTATGAAATATATAAAGTAGTGAATTGTCCATCATCAATACATGTGATTGGAATTCATGATACTTTGAACACCATTATGTATAGCAATGTTGATCTTTAAGACTATTTAGAATCTTGAAGACAACCTCACAAAGAATAATCCTTCTACCTTTTTAAAGAGGTGGTACTCCTCTATAAGAATAATATACATAATTAAAAAAAACTAAGAACGGAATAGGTTTATTTCATAAAACAATTACTCACAATGAAATAAATTCCTAAGGAATGACTATGCTCTAATCCAATGAATATTTACAATATCATACAAGATTTAAGAATATTGTACAAAATTGTAATGTAAAATAAAATAGGAATCCTCGCAAGAAACATTTCCATGATAGCATAAAGTGGAAAATATCATTTGGTAGAATGAAATTAAATAACTACATATGCAGAGAAATTAACATGATATTTAATTGAAAAACTGAAAGAGTGATGGACACACACTTCAAAATTCAGTTTAAAACTCAAAGTCTGGAAAATCAGTAGTCATGTATCCCAAATAGTTCTCTAAGAACCTAAAAAAATACACAATTGTCTTTAAAAATGTTTATAACATTCCGAAAAGTAAAAGGCGTTCATCCAAATGAAATAGTATTGTAGCTCTCGTGAACCATAAATAGGAGTAAGACCTAGAAGAAAGAAAGGAAGATAGTTATAAACTGGTCTTAGGTTTTCACAAATCATGAAACAAGATTGATGGATTACTAACTAAGTGTAAGAAAAGAAAAGGATGGACAAATGTAACATATGATTTACTTACTAGGAAGGAAATATTCTCTCTCTTTTTTGTTGCTAGGGGTCTGCCTTTATATGATTTCGAGCTTCTGGCTTCCTTTGAGATAACTTTCTTGGGTATTTTTTATGGGTTGATGATCTCTTGTAATGACTTATTGAGAGATTCATTAATGTAATCCTTTATCAGTGGGATGGTAATTTCTTCTTTAAATCTAAGTGTGAATATCTCCTCCTCTATTTCTTTAAATTCCACATGGAGTTGATTAACTGTTGACAAGTGGTATTTTTCATTTACAAATGTGGCAAGTCAACACTTAAGTTCTTCTTCAGGAAACTCTAAAAGGTTGTCAAATTCGTCGATGCATGAAGTCTTAACTGCAACCAATTCTTTGTCTAATTATTCATTGGTTATGATACTGAAATTTCTTAAAAGTTGTGGGCCCTACAATTCTTTTACAATATCTAATGATTTTATAAAAACATCTCCTCTTTTTTCATTAATTCTCTCACAATCAACAATTGAATATTTTAACATCTTTACTCTTTCTGACCATCCTTCCCTTATTTGTTTTATTCCTTTTTTAGGGAAATTGTTGTTGATTTCTATGATGATCACTCAAGCTAGTGACCCATGCAATGAAATTTTTTACCTCAATATAAATAGAATCCTTCATCGTACTCTAAATTATTTTTCAAATATTCTATAAAACTGGTAATCCCATGGGATACATTTTGTAGGATGGTGTTGACCTCCCATGGTTGTGAAACAATATCGAGTCTTTTGTTGATATTCTCAGAAACATAGAGTATTACTCCACTCAATAGTTTGGAAGATTTTCTCGGTCGATTGAAGTTCCTTTGTACATGGGGGAATATGTTCTAATGGAAGTATGTCTAGTGGTTCTCCGAACAATGGCTTTAGACTCAGTGTGTCCTCAAGCTCACTATTTTTCTTTTTTAACTTAATATTTTATTATTGTTGCTTGGAAATTGAATGGGAAAGAGAATATCTTGTATAAAAATGTAATTTTAGGAGTCTAGAGAGTGTGACTCTTGATACATCAACTTCTTAGCTCAATTTTTGAATTACCTTGTTTTTTTTTACACTGTCATTTTCTGCTTTTCAGCTTCTTTTCTTCGTTGTTGTATTGAGAGTTGTGAAATGTTAGGGATTGCTCCTCAAGCAACATAGGTTCTTTTGTGGCCAAGTCCTCTATAATTTGTTGGATTTTAGCAATTCCCTGAGATAAATAGTTGGGTATCTCAACACTATCAACCTCCATATCAATGATATTCTTTTGGCTTCCTGAATTATAGGAATTACGTTTACTTGGGATTATTTTTATTTTTGTTGGGACATTGTATGTGTCAATTCAAGATTGACATAGGGTGGATCATCTCCACCATTGCCTCTTACACCTCCTTCAATACTCTATTCTTTGTTTATGTTCTTCTCTTGTTTTCTTTGTGTAGAGGAGGAGCTCCTACATGACTGAGGATTCGAGGAAGATTGCACAATTTTCGTGTCTAGGTGTTCAAAGAGAATAAAGAGATTGATGTACCTCATGGATGCTAGGTGTTCAAAGAGAATACCTTCAGGGACAAATCCCCTCACAAGTTGTGCTTCCTTGAGATTAAATACTTTAAGTGTCTCAGATGCTTCTTTCAAATGGGTGAAATTATTTACTATTGTATCTCTAACATGAATAGGAAATGTGATGAATTACCTCTTTCTTTTCCTATCAAATAGGATGCACCAAGATTTATATCGTCTACACACTTCCACCAAAAAATATCTATCATTGACAAATATCGGGAGCATAAGGGGGATTTATTGACAACCATATGTAGGTATAGTTTTTCTCTTGAATACAAATACCCTTTCCCTTAAGAAATTCCTCAACTTCTTGGGTTATTTTCTTTGGTTTTGCTCTAATTAATACATGTCTAAATTCTTTGAGAAATATATATTGAATAATGCAAAAATTAAATAGTTATTTGTGTGTCTACGCCATCGAGTACCAAAACTGAATTGGTTCATTATCAGTCTCAACACTTGATTTTAAAGGAAGACCCTAAAAAACATTGCAATACACAATTGGAAAGACCAAGTATGTTTTCATGAAAAACCTTTGAGTATTTAAATAATTACTCAATTGAAAAGATACTTCATTTGAAATCACTTCTACTCAGTCGAAGATAACATGTTTTTGAAAACATAATTAGAGTGCATATAGAGTTGACTTGGGTATATAGGAAGTTGAATTCAATGTACCAAATGATTGAACAATGATGGAAATTTTGATATGGTTCTTCCAACAAGGATATATCTATTTCAGAAAGGTCATTGCGTATATTAACTGGAAGAATAAAAAAACACTTCAAAAAAATTTAACTGCCACCCAAATAATCAAGGAATGCATCTGCATTAGGGAGATTGAGACTCTTATTTGTAGAAGAAAGGCAAATCATTCTCCTGAATACTTTTGGGGCTGAGACAGCTAGATTCGTTCCCTTTGTAGCTACTTGGATCCTTCTCATCTTGAAATCAAATCGTTGAGTGCACCATGATACTATCTCCTTGAATTCAAATACTTTAGGTATGCAACCGACATTAACAATCCCTAGAGTCTAGAGTTTATTCTTTTGATTTTCTTCTAGAATTTTGTTGAGAAACCACTGATAAGAATTCAATGAGTGAAATTTCTTATCTTTCCATGCAAGAGAGTTAATTGTATCACCAAAAAAAGGCTCCTTATTCCTTCTATTTTCCATACTTTGTGTTTGTTCAATGCACTTTGATATACATGAAACTATAGTAATGAATTATGGAGCTCAAGTTGTTAAAAGACCAAGTGCATGGGGGGTATTTACTAAAATGTTTTTTCCACACTTACAAATTACCTTTGAAATACGAGTGATCATAAATAGAACCCATTAAGTGTCTTATTGAAAAGTGGGATATTTACTTCACATTAGTTCTAAATCGTTGTCCTTCACCTTTTAAATCATAAGAAACCAACGTGCCATAAATGATTCTTGATTGTCATGTAAAGTATGTGGCTTGAAAGAATCAACTATGGGGAACTATTGAGAGTGAGGAGGTACATGAGTGTAGGAAGTGAATGTGATATGAGTGCTCCACGCTAAAGGGTTGAAAATAGACTAAGTGTGGGCAGTGTAGGAAGGGTCTTGTATGGATTGCGGAGGAAATACTTGTGCAAGGTGCAGGAATGTGGGAGTGTGGGAGGAAAAGTAGTGTGATTTCTTTGCACTAAGATTTGAAATAGACTAAGTTTTGGGATGTGCATGGAAATATTATTGCTGAGTTTAGAAGTATGTTGATAGTAAAAGGCTTCGGACAATTCAAAAAAAGGGACAAGTATAGAGGATTTGGATTACAAAAATTGAGGGGATAGTGGATTGGGAGAAGGATTATCAAGACATGGATTGAAAGGTGAGACATGAAATGGATCAACAATCATCTCCAATTGTGGGACAGTAACCCCCTGCAGGTTGCTGAGAATCGAAAGAGAATTTCTTTAGGTAATGGAGTTGACAATAATGTATTTTGTGAAGGAAATCAGAATGGAAAGAAAATGAGTTGTAATATGAGAATATACGATCTTGAAAGGAAAGAAAAAAAAGAAAAAGGAAAGAAAAAGTAGAAAATTTGATGTACAAAATAGTGAGAATTGGGGATTAAATAAGGAAATTCTTGAAGAACTTCCCATTTACCGACATTATTTGAACTTTTCCATTTTCATCTTTCAGTAAATAAGGATTGTGACCAAAGATATTTTCAATTTGATACAACCTGATCCATAAAGATTCAAACTTGGTATGAAAGGATGGATTCTCCTTAGCCTTGTTCCAAAGCAAAACCCATTGATCCTTTTGAAAATGCTTAGCAGTGGCACTATGATAAAAATGCTTATGGAATATTTTTTATCTGTTAGTCACGTTTTCCAGTGTTTCTTCCCTCTATTCTTCCAACTGTAGCAATTGATGATAGCATGCTTGAAGAGGTAATACATCTTCAACATCCTCATTTTCTATAACAACAATTAATGCATTTAACTCCAAGTGTATTGGAAATCTATATTCTTTCCCATATACCAAAGTATAAGGTGATTGTCCAATACTTTCCTTCGGATTTAATCGTCTTGCCCAAAGAGAATCTATTAACTTTTTGTGTCGATTTATATTATTTGTTCCAATGATCTTTTTGAGAACTTGAATCAATGTTTTATTGGTTGATTCTACCAATCCATTTCCTTGGGGATAGTAATTAGATGTTTTCCCCATTAATATTCCATACTCCCCACATAACTTTGTGAATTTTGTTCCAAATAAAATTTATCCATTATTTGTTATAATTTTTTTAGGAACATCAAATCTAGATGGAATATTATCTTTTAATAAAATGATCAATTGTTCTGAATCAACATTCCTCAAATCTATTGCTTCTTGCAAATTTGTGAAATGATAGGTAGTCGTATTAATGTATGCATGTCCTTTACTTGATTTCAGATTGATCAAGGACCAATAACATCTAACCCCCATTGTGAAAATAGAGCTTAAGCTGAAATCAAATTGCATGGAATGCCTACTCTCTACATTTGTCTAGAATTTTTTTGGCAAGAAAGACTTTTTCTTATCATCGCATAAGCATATTTAAATAGATTTGGCCAATAATAACCAGCTCTAATGATATTGTGTGTAGTTACCATTGGTGCAAAATGTCATCCACACATTCCATGAAATATTTGGAGTACTTGGTGGGATTTTGAATGGTCCAAACATCGGAATAATACTCCATCAAAATTTCTCAAAAAAAGTATTCTAGTTACCCATACATACCGATTGGTCTTTATCGTCAGCTATCTTCTCCCCTTAGAAGACATTTCAATACGAAATTGTTCATACTTGATACAAAAAATTATATCTCTATACTATTCTAGTCTCGAGAGAGATACATATTGGGTTGGTACATCATCTGTATGAGGAATAGTAACAGCTTCAATACCAGTTTTTAATTTACACAACCCTTGTCCCATGTCAGCCTTGAGGGGCTTGATCTCCATGTCATATTCTTGGATTTTAGCAAACAAGTTTTCCCATCTCTCTGTTGGAGTTACTTCAAACACGTCTAGGATTTTTTTTTCCTAAGGTTTTTATTTGTTTATTAGTCATAATTAGTCATTATCCAGTTGCCTATATTTTAGGAGAGAATATTCCACCTGGAGAATATTCTCTTTCAGTTCACACTTCAGTTTGA